>JALBCR010003755.1:0-181763 GCA_030710515.1 Abscondita cerata | reverse complement strand
TACTGTTTATTAAGAGGTCAGGAAAGACGACCATTTGATTTCAACGGTTTATTTATTCGTAAGGTACATTTTAAATATTGTATTGTGATGTAAGTGTTATATATGGTGCCCCAGAATATCAGTATAAACCTGTATAGTGTGGTGACGAAACCGTGTGCAATAGTGGCAATTATGCAAAATCTTGGCAAAGCATTTGCTTCAATCTTTTCCTAAACCTAATCATGGCAACCCTTACCCACCTTAGTATTCATATGTAATAATATTAATTAAGTGTGTAAACATTATAGAAGGTAAATAAGAGCATAAAATATAACAGCACAGCCATTGCATGACGACATATGACGGACTGGTCCAAGCGGTAGGTTAAAGAAATAGCAAAACAAAATAATGGAAAAACAGATAATCAGGACAAAAATACAACGGTGAAGGAAATTCAAAATCTTGCATAAAAATGTTGGCGATAAAGAACATAAAGGGGATCCCATAGCGGTATTTGAAACCTGTCCGCAAAAATTATTGCGTAATTGGAAGTAAGTAGACGAAATACACTTTTGTATGACAGCTAATAATACCGGGTGTGCAACTAAAAATGGCCGTCGGTCATATCTCAAGATCCTATCGAACCACAGGGATACGAAAAAAAGTTTTATTAGAAAAGTGGCCATAAAAAGTAGCTGAAAAATATTTTTGGCTCCTAAGATTACCACCAGGGAGCGTACCGGTCATGGTTAAATAGAAAGTTGGGATTTTGTTAGTAATCGACTTAATTAAGAGGTATTTAAAATACATGAGGTGTAATCCTCAAATACTTTCAAAACTTTTTTATTTAAAAAGTATTGTTGTAATTTAAAAAATAAAGTGGTGGGGAGACGTCAAAATATATATTTTTTAAAAGTCAATTACTTCGGGTATTTTATTTAACAAACTTGATGTCGTTGGAAAGCATTTTCCTTTGTCTATAGGAATTTTGATACAAATTTGGGAAATTTGTATGTGTGAGATTGAATTGTGCTACCTCTATTGTGAATCTTGATAGGTAGACCATATAGATGTAGACGAATAGCTTTGGAACTAGAAGGTATAAGCCGTGGCTAAGTTTTGAGAGGTACATTAGACGATTTTATGATTTCGATAACTTTGAGTTATTTCCTTGGAGTATGACAAGTGGTAAGGGACTGTAAGTACCTTCTGGTAAGATTGGATTAAACTTATCTACATAAGTAGCATTACCTTGATCGGTTGAAAGAATAGTAATATCGAGGTTCTTACAAAAGATCTTTTAAAGCTGTTTTTTATTTTTCTGTTAGCTTAGAAAGTTTTTCGATGATTTTTTTATCTATTCAGCGATATGACGAGGAAGAGTTTAAATCTAAGATTCTATTGCACAAATGATATCATTTTTACGAATGTAATTGGGCGCGATAGCAAAATTTAAGACGTTTGATAAGAACTGATTGTTGCTCGAAGGATTGTTTAAATAATTTACAGAAAAGAGATAACAATTTTTTGAATTGGTTGCAAAATATAATTTAAATACGGAAAAGTAATGTTGTCAAACTAATGATTAGTCGGAGTGGGGCTTTATAATGAATTAATTCTTGCCTTTAGCAAATTTTGCGACAATATCAATATTTCTCAATCAGAAATAGGTGTAGAGAATAATGCCTAAAGTCAACTTACAATTGAACGTAGAATTTGAAAATATGAAAATATACAAAGTGTTCTACTTTAAAAACAAACTGATGGTTACTTCTGGTACAACCGGAAGCGCCAACAAGAAGCTAACATTTTTGTCAGATAGTGCTTAAGTTGAAATCTAGTCATAAGATTTTCAGAATTGATTCACCTGGTATATATTATACAAATCAAGATGCACTTTTCGTTTATGCAAAATATTTTCAAAAAGATTACTTATAGGTACACATTTTTTTTCAAGCTTTTTTTCAAGCGATTTTTTTAACGGATTTTTAGTTACAGCCATATTACCGAGTTGCGCTGATATCTTGTGACCTTTACTTAACAATATTTTTAAAAATAACAATTGCACAAAAATGTGTGAGAGAAGTTGTTTGGAAATTGTATTATCTATAACTTTTATTTGAACTATTTTTTTTCTAAAACGCAACTTTCATTTTCCCCTTTAACCCTCTAACCCATACATAAGTTATATTAATGCACGAGGCGACAGCCGAATGTATGTAGTAAGACGATAAGGGCAATGGCACCATTAACAACCGCTTTTTCTAATAATCACAACCCAATAGAAAGAAAATTGACTTGAAAATTTAACAACGCCGATGTCGAACTTATTCTACATCAACAGAATCAAATAGTTTCAGAAATATTGAATTTAACCTCCATTTCAATTGACCATGTAACAAAGCTAAATTAGAAGTATAATTTTTGGTGAATTCTCTTTAGAGCATAAAAATTATGCAAATGCTTAGAGCAGCCAGGGTATTAATTATGCACTAGGTATAATGAGGTAAATAATAGACCTAAATTTTCTTGACAGCACATAAAATATTAAATTTGCGATGCTGAAGTATTTATTTATTTATGTGGTTTTTACATGATTTTTTAGATCTTTTAAAATGGTATGTTATTGAAATCAAGTTTACAAAAAAAGTTAAATCTGAGTAACTGCAATTTACTTTACCTTTTTAGAAAAAAAATCAATAAATTCAATAATTTTTAAAATATCAGAAGACTACTTGCGAAGATTTATGAACATCAGAAAAAATGAACTCATAAATGTTACATAGACTACTAATTATTGATAGTACCTAATATCATTGATTATATGTTTTTAGTAATTTCTCTTTCGCATAAGGCTCAATAAACTTAATCATTAAAAATACCAAATAAAAATTAAAATTCTACGTCAACATTTTTGTGGGAGAAATGATTTTTCCAAAATTTATTTACAACTTTGTATCAATCGTAATACGCAACACCAAAAATTTAACCGCAAATGATTATACGATCATGACTCATTCTTGAATCAATCACAACCATCTTTATGGCTCCATTAATATACGTTTAACACATCGTTTGATCTTTAACTAATCTATTTTGAGCTGCCCAAGCAATGAAATGTAAAACAAAACGTTAATGTGTACACAAATACCTTTATATTTCTAAACAACCTAAAAACTTGTAGTAATCTAACAGTGGCCCAGTATTGACTCCGGTTTAATGAAATAATCGCAATTTCAGTGTAGATTATATTGACCATTTTAGTAATTATTCTAACGGCTCATGATGAATAATAACAATGCGAACCGGTGATATTTTTCTGACGTTGCAATGGAACTTACAAGTGACAGGTTTATTGCCTCGACTAAACATCATTTAAATTCGAACGTTGTGTCATCTCTTAAACTTGCTTTGCGTCCGACATTCCGTTGTTTTCTGTCGCATCCAGATGCGCTTTTAGCCTTGGAATTTTGTGCATATTTTTCATTGTGCTGATCTCCATTTCAAGATGCAAACGATGTGTACTATAAATCGTGGGTCTCAGTTGATCAACCAATTCTTAGTAATTTTTGTATTCTAAACCATTATTAGGTATATGATGAAAAATTGTGAAATATTAAATTTTTTTCAATTTCATAATAATTAATTTGCAAAGTATAATTATACATTACAAATGCAGCCGGTGTTTGAAAGTTAAAAACGTGTCCTACGTTGTAAATATGGTTGTAAATAATCTGCTAGAGTTTAGAAATTGTCTCTCTCAAAGGGTCTGCTTATTTTAAATCCTTGCACGCAATTCTTCTACCTCGCTCGTCCTTCATTCACAATTGGGTCAGTCTATTCAACAACTAATACACAAAAGGTGGAAGGATACCCCAAAATAGATATATTAAGTAAATTTAGAAATTTTGTACGATGATAAGTTACCTTAAATACCTTAAATGATTTACATTCAATAATGCCACCCAAGCCATTTTTCGACTTGTAAAGTGTAATATGTAAGGTAATAATTTAAGAAAGGACGGTGGTCATTTTGAACATTTACTTATTAGGTGGTTCTCTTTAACGACCTCGGCTTAGTTTGCTAATAATCGATGTGTGCTGAGGACATCGTTTTGCTCTTCAGTCGGTGTTATCTTCCCCAATGTACAGGTATGGTTGACATTATTTATGACTCATTCTAGAAACAATCAGATATAATCACACGGTCCTAATCAATGTTAATTTATAGCGGTCGTCCCTAATAAACATATATGAACCCTTTGTTTCAAAACATTTCTCGGTGCTTTCTCTCTTTCTAACTATGGACATTTAATAATGAGCCGAAAAAAGGTTGTCATTTAAAATAGGAGGTTTTAAATTTCGGAGAGTCATTATATCTAACGTGGTTGTGGACCGGCTTGTTTGTCCATTCAAGTTTTAGACTATGAATGTATTCGTTATCTATATTTAACTGCTGTCGTATAAATAGTATAGTATTAACCATCAATAGGCAATAGACGATGAATAAACAACAAAAAATATTCTTAAAATTAAAATGTAGAAACAAGATGGAAGTTTCGTTCTAATAGAAAACAAATCATTGTTGTTTAATTAAATCTAACCTAAATAGTTTAGGTCCTCTTGTAGTAACATTTTGTTACCTAATTGTTCATTATCAGCTTAATTACGAAAATACATAGTTATATAATTTTAATTGAAAATTTTGAAAATTATGATTACAAAAGCGCCCTTTAAAAATAAAAGTAGATGTGTTACGTAGTAAAAATAGTATGGTAGTAGATGTGTTTTATATTACATTTTATTTTAATGAAAGAATGAACACAAAAAAGTGCATAGTTTTTTATGAATGAAATAAAATATAATTCATTACTCTTCATGAAAAAACTTTCCCAGGTACATACTTCTTATCTGCTTTATACCTACAGCATCTTAATTTTAAAATTATTCATTCCTTTTTCAATTGTAATGGTACAATAAAAAGACCTCTAAAATCACTATCGCATTAAAAATCTTCTCAAATGATAACATCAACAGCAAACTACAACAATAATAAAGGTCAAAATTTACAAGATGTTGCACATACGAACTGACACATTGCGGGGCTTGTAGGGGACCAAAAAATATGGGTATTTAAGAACTTAGTTTTACCATTCTTTTACTAAAGGTATAGATTTCGAAAAAAATCAATAACTCCGAAAAAGAACTTCATTTTAGAAAAACATAACGTTTGAGTGAGGATTAATCGATTATAAGTAGAGCTTTGATGCATCCTTACTATCTGACAAAATTTGTTAACAGATTATTATTTCAATATGAAGTTTTATTCTAAAATTTTGTTTAAATGCTTGTTATTTATTGTATATTTTTTTATTTATCAGAATGGATTAAATTCCCTAATCATTGTTTTTATACAGGGTGTTTCATTAATCAGTACAGAAAATGAAACTGGAGATTCCTTGCAAAATTTAAAGGGGGGTTTAACATAAAAAAATTTCCTTAAAGCCTCCCCTGAAGAGTTAGACAATCTGTAGCAATGCTAGGTAGCGTTAACGGAAATTTGTTCAAAAGAATAAGAGCCTGTATTCAAGAAACTGGTGCCCATTTTGAACACTCTCTGAAATAATATTGTTAATTTAAATTAAAAATGATAGTTAATAATAATATTGTTATTTATGTCAAACTTGCATACGCAACTTATTAATTAAAAATTCTGCAAGTTCGCTTAATTTATTTTTTGGTGAAAAAGTATTGAGTTTACGTGAAATTTTAAGAGACAAAAAGTTTTTAATTGAATTGGCCCTCCAAAATCTGAATTTTAAAATTGAAAAAAAATTAGTTAAAAAGTTCTGGTAAAAAAACTCTAAGGGGTAGTAAGACTCACCCCCTTGCAGAGAACAAGGGTGAATAAAATTATGAAATTATGGAGGCTTCTTGGTAGTAGTATTTGAATGTTTAGATTTCTTTTTTTTATTTCAAGTCATTTCAGAAAAAAATCGATTAATGTGAATTTTTTACACATCTTTAAGGGGCTGTAACTCTTCAGGGGAGGCTTTAAGGAATTTTTTTTTATGTTACACCCCCCTTTAAATTTTGCAAGGAATCTCCAGTTTCATTTTCTGTACTGATTAATGAAACACCCTGTATATTATATTATACTTAGTGGTTTACTACTCCGAGATTCTTTAATAGCGCCGTTATAACTAAAATGAAAAACAAAAAGATTTTTCCTAATCGAGTTTTTCATATAGTAAAAATAAAAAAATCAGCCTTACTTCATTATTTTAAATGATTCGCTGTTTAATTCCAACGTAAGTTCTCTTAAACTTTCTATCCCTAAACAACAAACGTTCTTGAATTACCTTAGCCTTTACAAGAAAATCGACGTTTCCATTAAATCAGATTGAGATACATGGTCAAGCTGAAAAAATATTTCTCAAAACTTTATCAATATATACACGGTGATCCAAAATGGGTACCAATTCGGCAATGTTTAAATGCCAATAACTTTAATTTTTAAAGCAGAAACCCGCATTTTTTATTGTAAGATATATATATCAAACAGCTATAGAGTATCCTATATTTACACTTGTGTGGTTTTAAGATATTTTGATGTTTTTGATATTTTCTACATAGTAACAATGAATGATCCCCAAAACAATTTAGTTGATACGATATAGTATGTGACTGTGGAATGTAATGTTCCATATATACCTAAGATATCAAGAAACAAACTTTATCCGTGATAGTTTGAAATACCTACGTCAACGTAGAAACGGCACGTGGTTTCCCGCCCACGTCTTTTTTATTTCGAATTTATTCAAATGGAATATCATGTAAGTTAATAAGGGATACTGAAAATATTTACAAATATACAGGTGATTCAAAAACGAGTGACACATCAAAAGTTATTCTTTTTCTTATGGAACACCCTATATTTGAC
Organism: Abscondita cerata; assembly: GCA_030710515.1. Classification (NCBI taxonomy): domain Eukaryota; kingdom Metazoa; phylum Arthropoda; class Insecta; order Coleoptera; family Lampyridae; genus Abscondita; species Abscondita cerata. The sequence continues at coordinate 174,841 of JALBCR010003755.1, read as the reverse complement.
GACGATTTCGAATTCTACGGAAAACTTAATGGCCAGTTTCTTCAAGGATCCCTTTACATACCTATTACGGTTCTTAAGATATTTTGATTATTCGATAAATGTGAGGTCTTTTTAAAAAATTAATCTCCGATGACTTACAGGTTTTCAACTAGTAACTCATACTACATCAGTGGAGTAAAAATTTTGGAATACTTCACAGGATGTTCAAAAATTCAAGTGCCATTATGAATACATTCAAACTAGATTATCCTCACATTTATCGAAAAAATCAAAATATCTGAAGAACCGTAATAGCTAGGTAGAAGAATCCTTGAAGAAACCGGCCCTTATTTTTTTTTGGTAGAATTTAAAATCGTTGTCAAGAAAAAACATAACTTTGATGCGTCACTTGTTTTGAAGCACCCTGTATCTATATTTGAAAATATTTTCAGTTTGTAGCTCTTATTAACCTACATAATGTTCCAATCGAATAATTTCGTGAAATTCCGTTCCAACTTTGCAACTTAACATAAAGGCGTGGAGTTAAATCACCACGGTTATTATTCTTATGGTTATTATGCTAATTTATTTATATTTTTTAATTCTTTTTTTAAGGTTTTTTAACGTTTAACAACATTTTATAATTTAATGTTGTTTTTTTTATTTTTTTCTGGCCTAGTAGTGAGTGTTTCCACCACTACTGCGTATACCACTTCACAGCGACGTGGTATACACTATACAAGATGTCTTAAGTTTTTTGTTTTGTTTTGGTCCAAATCATCCCAATTTTGGACTATACTCCCTCTTAGCTTGGGGAGGGTAGCTTGAGTTGTTTTCCCACGGCGACCCATACGTGTCCTATTGTGTGTGTGGCTTAGCATTACCGTGCACCAGGACAAAGTCATCACCAATAAATGGCGAAAACGGGACGACATGTTGCTACATATCGATACATTTAGCACATGTAAGTTGGTCCAGGCGGTAAAACATATACTACCCCATACCATTATGAATTCGCCACAATATCCATTAACCTCTTAATGTTGCACTGGTCGAACCTCTCATTTGGGAAGCGTTTGTCTTTATTTTTAGGTAAAATCTGGAATCATCTGTGAATAAAACGCAAGTTCAATCACCATTAATCAAAGAGTGGCCTGTAGCTCGTATTCTGGAGCACAAATCTTCTACAGCAAGACGTCTCCTTATTACATCTACACTTACTTGTACGTGATGGTGAATTGCCAATTGAATTTGAAGAATTGTTGGGGTATGAGAAATTCTCACGTAAGATCGCCATCGTATGACTACCTTTTTCCCTAAAGCGCTGAAGAATTTTGGAGATGGTGGAGTGACACACACCTCTTTAGGCAATTATTCGGTAACTCATCCATCTTTCGTAAATTGTTAACATCTGCACTCATCGTGGTTTAAATTTTATATGAAAAAACCCTACCACCTTGGCAATCGGCCATAATAAAATAATCATATTTTTTAATAAAATTTTATACCTTCTTAAGAATTTCAGGTATCATGCAACAAAAAGGAATAAAATATTTGCGATGTGTTAATTTTGCGGAAAAGTGTTTGTTCAAGCAATAGATACATAAATAGATCATTTTAACTGTTCTTCTTATGTGTAAAAGAAAAGACTATTTATAACTTTTATACAAAACAAGTAAATTACACCTAAATTTTAGTTAGTTTGAAAGAAATGTACTCGAATTTGATGAAACGTTAACCCTAATAGAAAAAAAAAACACAAAAATAAAATTTACAATCTTAAATATTTTGTGAAACTCGAATCAATCAAAATTCTTTCACAATGTATAATTTTTTTTGTTACGAATTTAAAAATTTTCTTTAAAAATTCGCACATATTTAATGTAACTGAATCCTTAGAAAAGTTTCAACAAAATAATTTCTATTTATTTTTTAAGCCTGACTGAAAGAAAAATAAAAATTTGAAATATTCACATAATACTATTGTTTTTAAACTCAAATTAAATTGATAATCAAACTTTTCTCAACAAGTTTGTTTAGAAAGTCATAAATGTCAATCTTTTCCAAAATTTCATTCATTAAGCTCAAAATATTACCTCAATAACGTTCAAAATGTTAAAAAAAAGCTCAAGAAAATTGAAACTTATGCAATATTAAATATATTTTAAACACAGACAAATTTTCAATAAGATTAAAAATGTTTAATACACAAACCATTATTACGTAGCTCATTGGTAAACTCCTTCATAATACAGTGTGATTAATCGCATCATTAGGGGATTTGTTACATAAAAATTGTATTCGAAATTTGACTTTGGCATTAATTCCTGTTGCAACCAAGATAAAATTGACCAAAAGATGATAGTCATGTGATAAAGAAAATGACGAAAAATCTAAATTATTTTTTGCATTTCCGAGATTAATGTACTTACTTTAGTCCCGCATAACAGGGACTAAAGTAACTCATTTGCTCCCTAGGCATAAAATATGAATTCAAATCAAATTCACTCATTTTAGTTATAAATTGAATGAAAACCCACACAAAACTAGCGATGATTGTTGATACCGTAACTAACAACAAATTATCATGACAAACTTATTGCCATCCGTCTTATTAAAAAACTCTTTCAAAAATTCAATTTTTAATTCAAAATACCTTCCCGGAAGTTCAAAAAAGAGCGTAATATCCCTCAGAACTAAAGTGATGTTTTATTCCTTATGTGGGAATAAAAATACTCACTTTAGTCCCTTTGTATATAATATACTATTATGTAGCTGACATTTTGCATATACTTTGAGAAATAAATAACTTTTGGATTTTTTTAGGAAAAAATTTAATTTGACAGAAAATGCGTATCATACATAAATATGCTTTATTCTTTAGCACATGAGATTTATACAGCATGTATAAAAAGCATTAAAATACAAATATGTAGAAAACTACAGTACCTTTATCAAGCTAGAACCGCCACATTGCAAAATTAAAATTATTACGCTTTATATTTAAAGGCGTAATTAAATGCAAATTAAATGCTTTATTGTCTTATTAAGCAGTCGAAGTTTTCTTGATAAAACGTGTGGCAGTTCCAGCTTAAGATCAAGCTACAACCGGCACGTCTAAAAACAAAGAAGGAAACAATATTTTGAAAAATCGACTGAGTTAGATCCTAATAATCCTATTGTAAAATAGACAATGTTTTTCAGAGAAACATAATATGTTGTTCTAGGTTGTAATCAACCTGCAACCTCCAACCAAAACCAAGAAAAAAGACTATTTTGAATATGATTTATTTTGAAAAATTGTTTCCGCAAGAATTAAGAGCTAATTAGATGCTATAATGCCGCACGACCTTAACAGTTCCCTCTTCACTTACATCAAGTGATCTGTTCAACAAGGCTTTCCTGCCACTGTAACACTAAATAAATCATAAAGCACTTGAACAGGTTACTATGAATACTTTCTCTTTGGTATAATCTGTAAACCTTTTATTACACGGACTCGGCTTGACGAACCGTAACTGTAGTATCTTTATTATTAACAACGATAGAGATTCGGTTAAATGGGCAATGTTGTACAGATTTCATGCCAATTGAGATGCCGTTAACTAGGATAAAAATTCGATCCGTTCGAAGCTTTCCTAAAAAAACCGAAAAATTTCATTTTCGAAAATGTCAATTATTTCCTTAATATGACAGCTACTAAAAAAAAGTTTGTACAAAAGTTTCTTCACTAATGAAGACACACTGTAATCTATTTTCAAAAAGATAATCAAAAGAACGGTTTTGGAGGTATTGATAGTAACTTTCTTATTTTAAATAGGCGCCATATTGGATTTTGTCATAAATAACTCCTACTCTTTTTTTGTTTTTAATGATATGTCACATGATATGGTTGAAATAAAAGATCTTGACAAGCCGGTTATTATTTATTATCTCGTAAGCCACGAAAACAAATGAACTTCAATATAATTGTGCAAGTTGTCACTCTTAATTGTTTATTACTTTGTTGTAAAGTAAGAGACTGGTGATTACTTGAAATCAGTATTATTAGTGATTGAGTAGAAGAAATTTCCAATTGCGACCTTTTCACTAAATAAACAATAAGACGTTAAAAGTTACAGCACCGATAAAACAATTGTCCAATATTCCACAAAACACATTAAATCCGAAGCGAGTCTGATTTCGCCGTGGTAGAATGATTTGCAGATTTTCTTGGGCGTATAGTGATGTTAATTATGGCGTTTAAACAAACCACAATTCGAAAAGGACGTTCGGAACTAAATAAGATGCGATTCATGAGACCATTATTTTTTGCCGTTTTATTAACACCCATATTTTTTTACGCAGATAACTATTTAGAGGTAAAGTTTGGGCAATGTGTAATTGATACGGAATGAACCTATGTTTTTTTGCGTTTTTTTGTTTTATGAGTGTGGCGGTGCAGATTGATCACAAACTAGAACCGCCACATGTTTCTCAAAAAACATTGTGCATTTTACTTGGAAATTGGCTACTTAATTAGTATCTAATTACTAATGGTATGGGGTAGTATATGTTTTACCGCCTGGACCAACTTAATGTACTAAATGTATCGATGTGTAGCAACATGTCGTCCCGTTTTCGCCATTTATTGGTGATGACTTTGTCCTGGTGCACGGTAATGCTAAGCCACACACACGATAGGACACGTATGGGTCGCCGTGGGAAAACAACTCAAGCTACCCTCCCCAAGCTAAGAGGGAGTATAGTCCAAAATTGGGATGATTTGGACCAAAACAAAACAAAAAACTTAAGACATCTTATATAGTGTATACCACGTCGCTGTGAAGTGGTATACGCAGTAGTGGTGAAACACTCACTACTAGGCCAGAAAAAAATAAAAAAACAACATAAAATTATAAAATGTTGTTAAACGTTAAAAAACCTTAAAAAAAGAATTAAAAAAATATAAATAAATTAGCATAATAACCATAATAATAATAACCGTGGTGATTTAACTCCACGCCTTTATGTTAAGTTGCAAAGTTGGAACAGAATTTCACGTCCACGTCTTTCTTTATTTCGAAATTATTCGATTGGAATATTATGTAGGTTAATAAGAGCTACAAACTGAAAATATTTTTAAATATAGATACAGGGTGCTTCAAAAACGAGTGACGCATCAAAGTTATGTTTTTTCATTATGCAACACCCTGTATTTGACAACGATTTTAAATTCTACCAAAAAAAAATAAGGGCCGGTTTCTTCAAGGATTCTTCTACCTAGCTGTTACGGTTCTTCAGATATTTTGATTTTTCGATAAATGTGAGGATAATCTAGTTTGAATGTATTCATAATGGCACTTGAATTTTTGAACATCCTGTGAAGTATTCCGAAATTTTTACTCCACTGATGTAGTATGAGTTACTAGTTGAAAACCTGTAAGTTTTTTTCGACTTCTTCTTGCATCGGAGATTAATTTTTTTAAAAAAGACCTCACATTTGTCGAATAATCAAAATATCTTAAGAACCGTAATAGGTATGTAAAGGGATCCTTGAAGAAACTGGCCATTAAGTTTTCCGTAGAATTCGAAATCGTCGTCAAATATAGGGTGTTCCATAAGAAAAAGAATAACTTTGATGTGTCACTCGTTTTTGAATCACCTGTAGAATGATTTGCAGATTTTCTTGGGCGTATAGTGATGTTAATTATGGCGTTTAAACAAAACCACAATTCGAAAAGGACGTTTAAAATATTAACACCCATATTTTTTTACCCAGATAACTATTTGGAGGTAAAGTTTGGATAATGTGTAATTGATACGGAATGAACCTATGTTTTTCAAAATTGCGATTTCTTCTTGGTTTATGAGTGTGGCAGGGTTGATCACAAACTAGAACCGCCACATGTTTCTCAAAAAACATTGTGCATTTTACTTGGCAATTGGCTACTTAATTAGTATCTAATTAGCGCTTAATTGAACCGCAATCGGTTTTCCAAAATTATGTTTTCTTCTTAGTTTTTGAGCGTGAGGGACGGTGGCATTTTTAGGAATATGTATGTATATTACGCAGAAATTAATCAATATTCAAGGACATAATTGAATAATAATTTTTTTAATATAATCTTTAAATTCCTTTTGGAGTTTGTTTTGTTTTATTTTGCTAGTAGTTTGTAAAAAAACCAAATGACGTTACTCTAAAATTGACATTGTTAGGATTTCGTATGTGTAGATCTAGTTTTTGTTTGACGAAATAGATAGAACCCAAACTGATTACAAGTAAAATTTTGAATAAAACTTTCAATAAAAAATCGTTTTCCATCTTCTATATCGAACAATGTATTATTTTTAAATAATGACTTTTTTACTTTCTCGCAAATCGCGTTAAAATGTATGTATGTATGTATGTATGTACTCTGACCTAGAGGCAAAACAAATAGAACGATTTGATTCGAATTTCATATTTAGGGTTGTCTAGAGGTTCCTAGGAAGTACTTTTTTTTCTACCCCTACAATTAATGATGTAAAATTGAAAAATCGATTATCTCAAAAACGGCTTTAACGAATTTCTTTAAAATTTGCATACATACACTACATTACAATGTTTACCAAATAATTATCGACATTTTTCCAAAAAAAATCTAACTTAAGCGAGAATTTAACAGCTTACGTTTTAGTTTTTTCAAAAACAACTGAAACGAATTTCATCAACATTAGTAAGTTACGATATAAATTACGAATGTCCCAAAAGTTTTCGGAAAATTTCCAAATCAAATTTATTTATTATTTAAACTTATCTAAGTATAATTTAGAAAATTTATTGACGTTTTATTTGACAAGTCAACATGTCGTAAAAGGTCAATATTCGGAAAGAGTTGGACAAGTGCCTAAACGGGATATTGATCGAATTTATAGAAATCAAAATATATCAACTTCGATAATATATCAGACAATGAAAGAATGCGAAGAAGGTTTGCCATGTATAAACCTACCAAAAAGTGGCCGTCTGAAAATTTTAAAACAAACCACTGAAAAAAGATTAGTGGCAGGCGCAAAAAACCAGCTGGGAATTTCGATCAGAAAATTATCCCGAAAATTTCGTGTTTCTCGTTCAACTGTCAGTAGAGTTATCTCAAGAAATGTCTTAAAATTTCGAAAAGGAAAAAAGCTCCTAAATATACACCCTCTCAGTTGGAAAAAAATCCCAGATATTGCTGTGCTCTGAGACGTGTTTATTTTTTGAACAAAGTTGTCATCATGCACGATGAAATAGTTATTTACAAATCAAGTTCGGAAAGAACTTTTTTTTACATGAGCGCATTTACAGCATCGAGCGAACGAAGTGAGCGAGTGCTTTAATAGCGCGAATGCTAGAATAATCTTCCCGCAAGAGATTTGTACAATATTTTTTGTATCGAGCAAAAATTTCGTTAATAAATGTTAGCAACCATTTTACATTAATGTCAAATTTTAATATAGTTAGCAGAGTGCTATGAGTTGACGTTTTAGTTGCTAGTACTATACATACGACGGTGGTTGGGAAGCTCAAAATGAAGAGCAACTTAGACGCAGAATATTCCAAAAAATCCGCGAAGTCGAACTTGCTACCGTCCAAGTAATGATGAGACATGTAAGGGCGATAGAAGAAAATGAACCGTTGTCTGTTTTGTAAATATTAGCGTTAAAATTAAAAAATATATATTTCGATAGAAAAATTTACTTTAATTTTTTTCCGAAAAGTGTTGGGTCATACCATATACTTTTTGGCGAATTTGAAACTTTAAATTCGATTAAACCAATTTGAATAACTTGAAATCAGATTGAAGAATTTTCTAGAAAATTGAACGTAATCAATAAATTATTTTTTCAATAATATGGCGATATCGTTTTTGTTTTTTCCGGGAAAATTTGTGAAAAAATTTTTGGTAAAATAACTGTAGGCTAAATGTTCCTTAAAATTGGTACATGTCATTAACTAAGAATGTGTATTAACTGCAGATGCGAGAACTGCAGTGCGGGTCACCGTATCATGTATTTAGAATTATGTTGAAATTCTCATGAAGAAATAGAGAACACCAACAACTGCACAAACAACTTAAGGTAAGCAATCATCATCATAATCAGAATAGTGTTCAGTTTATTAAAGTTTTCGTGGAGTATTTGATGTTTTCACTTCTTCAGGTACATTCATGAAATTTAAAACTTGGACACCACAATTTCTGTAAACAAAAGTTTGCACATTGTGAAGCGGGCTTAAGGGTATCATTTACAATTCTAACAGCAGGTAGTCTCAGCAGGGGTTATCTTATAGAAGGACTGTAGAATGAATCATTACACTAAGCACGTTTTAGAAAATAGGTAATTTACGTTGCTTACTTAATTTTTTCTTTAAAGAATATATTTGAAGGTATCGCTAATTAAACACCATAGCTCGATTAATTATCGAATCAAAATTTTGTTTAGGAAATGTTTACAAAATAAAATTAGAAATAATTTTGATTTAAAAACGTCTACAAGCAATAACTTTTAAATTAAATCAAAAACTAAACATGGTTATTTGGGTTGACTGATTATTACTTATTTTTAAATAAATCTAACCTACTAATTATTGTAAGTTATTAAAAAAATCATTAAACTCTCTATTCATAATATTTAGTCCTTACAAAATGTATATTTTATGACGTTTCATTTTTTCTGTAGTTAATATAAAAAGTGAAAATAAAAACTAAGGCAATTCTTATTGTCAACGTATATATTTAGTTTTTTGACAAGAATTTATTACATAATTATAATTAAGATACCAAGTTATAGTTTAAAATTAAATGAAAACTTTTTTTTTAAATAAAGGTATTACTATATAAATAAATATAAGAAATCAATAATGGGTGTGACCTCCATTATTATTGATACATTCTTGGAGGCGTCTGCTCATAATATTAATCGTTTCCCATGCGGTATCAATGGCTGCAATTAGTGCATTACGGTTTACTGGTATAAAATTTGGCCCTTGTTGTCTTCGGATAACAGCAAGTATTCGAGCCCAAACATTTTCGATAATGTTAAAATCTGGGCTTTTTGCTGGCCAGGGTAACAACAAGTTATTTTCTCGTATCCAATTGCGCACAACCCGCGAAGTATGAATAGGGGCGTTGTCCTTTAACAACAAAAATACATTATGAAAATGTTAATTCAACAGATCCCGAACTATTTTTTGGAGAAAGTATAGTGAAATAAGAATACTTACTTGTTGGAAAATATAATCTTCGTCTGGATAAAACACTTCGACTGAAGGTTTCATAATAGTTTCCAAAATCTAAATACGCAGCAGAATCAAGACGTCCATCGATAGCCCAACAAACTCCTAGACCCCGCGCGCTAACCCAACCCCACACATCACAGAAAAATAACCACTTCGTTTTTTAGGACATATGTGATTATTTTCGTAACGAGTTCCTTCCATTCTAAAAACTTTTAGTGGTCCATCGTTGCGGCTATTGAACGTTTTTTCGTCGCTAAAAATCACTTGATTCCAAAATTCCAAAGGTTCGTTCACATATCGCCTTGCAAATTCCAAACGACGTCTCATATTTTCGTCACTGAGAACTTCTTTCGCAGCAGCATTATACTTCTTTATTCCCATCTCCTTTAATCTTTTTGTGCAGTTATACGGCATCCGGGAAAATATGTATCTGCTATAACCCTGGGTATGTAGCAAATGGTTGTTCTGTTACGTAATGAAACAACTCGAGATCTTGAGCACGTGTCTACAACTTCCGATAGCTCTTTCCAAAGTGTGTTGAAGATTCCATTTTACTCGGTAAAGCCCTACGGTGCTTTTTGGTATATCTAACATACGTGAAATTTCACGCACGCTACGGCCCGCCGCTAATTCCGAAACAATCCGCGCTTTCAAATCAGCACCGAGATGAGGAGGCATTTTCACAACACTTGAAATTTTAAACTAAAATGGAATTTACATTTCTTACTTTATTTATTGGTTCACACTACCTTCTCAAACAGTAGGTAATTGTTTATTTATTACATACTTAATAATAATAATAATAAATTTATTGTGTAATAAGTAAGTACACAAATGGATGGAAATTCAGCGAATCGCTGTTCTGCCACTCCAACCAACAAAACATTTTAAGTATTAAGCACATAGATTGAATGATATTAAATAAAGTAAAATTATGCAATAATTATGCAATAATTAAGTAAGTAAAACTAGATATTATTCTAATAGAAACAGATAATATAAACTACTATAATATTAAGATATTTGTACATTATCGACAAAATAATGCTCTCTTAATTTACGTTTAATCATATTCCAAGATACATCATCTTTTAAAAGATTTCCAAAGTTGTTTAAAAATTTAGGAGCTAAATATGAAAATGATCTTTTAAACTTAACGGTATTATGTTGAGGAATATTATAATCATTGTTAAATCTAGTATTTAAGGTGTGGATATCAATTCTGTTGTTTAGCAGGTTTAATAAATATTTTGGCTTTTTATGTATAATAATATTATATAGCACTTTTAGATACTGAATGTCAAACCTATCCTGCATTTTCAATATTTTGTGTCTAATATAATATGGGGACATCCGTTCAACAAAACTTATATTATAAACATATCTTAAGCACCGATTTTGAAGTACACCTATCTTATTTTTGTATTGATTTGTTAAGAAGAAGTAATAAACAGGACTACAGTAGTTAAAATTATTTAAAATTACAGAATTAACCAATACTAGCTTTAGGCTAGGAGATAACAAATACTTAAATTTATAAATCGTTTTGAACTTACAATAAGCAAGAGATAGTTGTTTTATCACATACTTTTCAAATTTAAGTTCTGGGTCTACATTAATGCCTAGGATTTTGATGTTATTCACAAACGGCAAAACACTATTATTTATAACTACATTAGTATTAAGTTTTTCCAAAGCTTTCTTACGCTGCTTCTGAAGACCACAACACATAACACACGATTTTAAAGGATTAAGTTTTAAACCATTGTTTACACACCATGTTTGAATATTAGATAGAACTACATTTAAAATTTGCGTCATCCGATTAATTTCTTCAGGTTTTCCAGAAATATATAACTGGGAATCATCAGCGTACAATTGGATTGCCACTTCTGGAGGAATAATATTAACTAGGTCCGCCGTAAAGATGATAAAAGTATTGGTCCTAAAATACTACCTTGAGGTATTCCTTGAGATGTTTGCAGTTCGGTTGAATATTGATTGTTTAATTTTACCATGCACTTACGGTTATACAAATAATGTTTAAACCAGTTTATTGCTGTTTGTGAAAATCTGTAGTAAAGAAGTTTGGCAAGTAACAACTCATGATTGATGAGGTCAAAAGCTTTACTAAAATCTAATGCAACTAAAATAGTAACACTTGATCGATCCATAGCAGTGGTTATGTCATTTGTAACTTTTAACAGAGTAGTGCTAGTGCTGTAACATCGTCTAAAACCAGATTGCTCATTAGGTAATATATTGTTGTTTACCAAGCAGTATTTTTGCCATGACTGGTAGTAAACTAATAGGCCGAAGGTCATTGATCTCTTTTGGATGTTTAGCCTTTGGAATAGGAATCACTGTAGATTTTTTCCATATCTCCGGTACACGTGCAGATTCTAATGAATAATTTATTATGTATGTTAAGCTTGATAGTACATACGGAAGTAGTAGTTTAATAGATTTTAAACAAATGTTATCAATACCTTGCGCGTTAGATTTTAAACTATGGATTATCTCTTCGACTTCCTTTTCCGTTATCACTGTGAAAAAGAATTCTTCATCAATACCATCACACTTATTGTTCTCATAAAATCTCAGCAAGTTTTCGTTAATTGATATTGATCCAATGCCTTCCACAAAATATCTGTTTAAAGTCTCGGTATCACAAAGATGTAAAGGTATAATTTGAGAATCATTTGTATAAACATTGAATTTCTTTAATTTTTTCCACAATAATTTTGAGTTACTTTTAGTCATGTTTATTTCATAGTTTAGGTAGGCTTTCCTTTCTTGTCTAATAGCATTAGTTAACACATTCCTTAGTTGTTTGTAGTACTCAAAACTCGATTTAGTTTTAACTTTTAAATATTTGTTATACGCTTTTTGTTTGAGTTCTTTCATTTTTAAGATGGTGTACGTAATAAAAGGTGCACGTCTCTTTTTAATTAATACTTTTTTATAGGGCGCATGACGATCTAATAGAGTATTGAGTTGGTTATTAAAAAAATCCACCATTTCATCAACATTGTCAAGCATGTTGATGTAGTTCCAATCAATGCTTGATGCGTCTAAAGAAAAGTTATTAATATTTATTCCGCTATAGTCCCATACTTCTAATGACCAATGTAACAACCCTTAGAGCAATATGACTCAAAGGAAGTAAATTAAACAAGCAAGGATATTCTATTGTTATTGAAACTTATTCATAAAGTAAAAGCCATTTCCTTATAATGCTAATGGACAGGATTTTCTTTTAAGTATTAAGATTACAATAGAGGACTTATAAACTTTCGAAAATATCTAATTATAAATATTTACACTGCAATTGCGCTTTTTCCTTAATAATTTCTTAGCAATAACATACACGTTCTTGGTTTTTAAGTTGTCATAAATTTGATATGATATAAATTTGTGTTTCTAATATTACATCACAAACTAATCTTTATTCGCCAAAAAATTGTTGCTTAAGTTGTAAAGCTTCGTACACACCTGAACAACAAACCGAGCAACAAACATAACAACGAACCGAAAGTCAAACAGAACGACAAACGATCTTTTTATGATTTCCACAATCCGAACAACAAACGGAACGTTTGTGCTGTTCCATAATTATTTTCAGTAGTTTTCAGTTTATATATTTTATTATTGAGAAGAGAAAATTGCGGAAAACAAGAAGATAGTGCCAACCAAATTTTTTACGCACAAAGAAGAGTAAAAAATTATAATTTACTTCGCTTTTTTTTTTATTTTGGAAATTTCTTCTGTCAACTCTATAATATTACCTAAAAACACAACAAACCCACAAAAGGGAGGACAAAAAATAAATAATTTAATTCTCCCGCATAAGTTTGTTCGCCGTTTTGTTTAGATTCGTCCAAACCTGCAAACGCATTCGCGCGCATTTTCTTTGATGTCGGAGAAAAAACCGACAAGTTGCGGGAACGCCGCAAACCGTTCGTGGAACAATCAGGACTTGCGAATCTGTTCTAAAATTCGTACGTAGCACCGTCCAAATTAATGTTCCGATTGCCGTTCGGTTCGTTGTTCTGTTTGTTCCTCGGTTTGTTGTTCAGGTGTGTACGAAGCTTTACAATAAGCATATTAATATGAACTATATCTTATGAAAGGAGAGTTATGTAACTATAATTAACGACTTAACGTTACGTTAGTAGATTCCATTTACTATTTACACATATTTTCTTGGAACATTCGATAATTAACTATCGGGATATGATGACCCTATACTTCGCAGGTTGTGCGCAACTGGATACAAGCAAATAACTTGAAGCTGTTACCCTGGCCAGCAAAAAGCCCAGATTTTAACATTATCGAAAATGTTTGGGCTCAAATACTTGCTGTTATCCGAAGACAACAAGGGCCAAATTTTATACCAGTAAACCGTAATGCACTAATTGCAGCCATTGATACCGCATGGGAAACGATTAATATTAATTATATTGATACCTTGATAGCGTCAATGAGCAGACGCCTCCAAGAATGTATCAATAATAATGGAGGTCACACCCATTATTGATTTCTTATATTTATTTATATAGTAATACCTTTATTTAAAAAAAACGTTTTCATTTAATTTTAAACTATAACTTGGTATCTTAATTATAATTATGTAATAAATTCTTGTCAAAAACTAAATATATACGTTGACAATAAGAATTGCCTTAGTTTTTATTTTCACTTTTTATATTAACTACAGAAAAAAATGAAACGTCATAAAATATACATTTTGTAAGGACTAAATATTATGAATAGAGAGTTTAATGATTTTTTTTAATAACTTACAATAATTAGTAGGTTAGATTTATTTAAAAATAAGTAATAATCAGTCAACCCAAATAACCATGTTTAGTTTTTTGATTTAATTTAAAAGTTATTGCTTGTAGACGTTTTTTAAATCAAAATTATTTCTAATTTTATTTTGTAAACATTTCCTAAACAAAATTTTGATTCGATAATTAATCGAGCTATGGTGTTTAATTAGCGATACCTTCAAATATATTCTTTAAAGAAAAAAATTAAGTAAGCAACGTAAATTACCTATTTTCTAAAACGTGCTTAGTGTAATGATTCATTCTACAGTCCTTCTATAAGATAACCCCTGCTGAGACTACCTGCTGTTAGAATTGTAAATGATACCCTTAAGCTCGCTTCACAATGTGCAAACTTTTGTTTACAGAAATTGTGGTGTCCAAGTTTTAAATTTCATGAATGTACAATATGAAAACTTTAACGATTATACCATTCGATTGAATTCTCATAATACGTCACCGGAAATGTGAATTTTATAGAGATAACTTCCGATTATTTTTGATTTATGGAAGTATTGATTTCAACATACTTCTAAAAAATATTAAAAATTTAAAACTAGGAAAATTGAAATTTACGGAGCACTCTGTTTATAGTATCTTGGACTTTTCTTTACTATCAGTTGTAGTTATTTTACTAGAATTTTTTTAACTGGCCGCTAAAAGATAACAGAAATATTTAACAAGTGAATTACTGCGATTTCTTATAGTGGACAAACAACAATAAAAAAATGGCGATTGCTGTGAGATTTTGTGTTCATATGACGTTAATTAAATTTAATTAAATACGTAAAAGTTCAGATAAAGAATAAGCTGTATATAATAAAATGAAAAAGGTGTATTTGAATATTCGCTTAATTTATTGGTATTCTTTTAGTAGTCAGTGTTTATTTGTTAAAAAATCGTGTGTTGTCAGTTAACCAAATAATTCAAGACCTTGACAAGTAAACTAGTTCTGTGACAGTCCAACTTAGTCACCAGCCTGGCCGAGCCCAACAAAACTTCATCTAATTGGATCCTACCCGATATAATATAAATTTATGTTCAGTTTTAGCCTAAAACAGGATTCTGGCGTGATTTGTGGGGCGGTTATAACCAGACTCCTCGCTTTACCAATTATTTATATGGATATGTATATAGATATATTTATAATACCGGTTAAGCTTTGTGCTTAAAAAACTAAACAACTGCAGAAAGGTAAGAGAATATGCGATCGTGTATCGCGAAAGAAGTGACGGTTTTTTGCAGGACCGGCCTCGTCATATCTAAGCAGTTATGACGATCTGTAGCACGGACACGTGTGTTTTAGATCGTATGAACCCGATATCGGCGGCGGGGCGCATAACTCGTCGCACAATGGGTCGAAAAACACATGCCGACCAACTTGTTTTCATATCACCTTGTCGCATCCCCCCATGAATTATTTATTTTGTGCGAATCGGGGCCGACAGGAATGCGCCAATGTGAGAACAGACACCTAGGTGAAGCGGCCACCAGGAGATGTTCTGCAGTACACGCACGTCCATATCGGCATCATTATGCTCATAAAGGATATCTCCACCACCAACAAATCAATCGAAATAATGAGCAGTCATCTAAAGCGTAAACGACTGGAATCACATTTCCTCACGATCAACGCAAAACATCTAATATATTTATTGATGTTGTCGTAACATGTAGGCAGACATTGGTTTTTACGGGGATGTATCATAACCGGCCCCCTTACACATGTCTTACGCCGCCTATGTGAAGTGCGCCGAGAGAATAACAAGCGGACACATCTAACAAGCTCTTCGTATGACCGCTTATTAGAGAACAACCCATTCCGTAAACGACTTCACTCGTGACAGTTTGATTACAGCATCACAACATCCATGTGCATGAGCTTAATAAACCCTTCTCCATCACCGGAACTAACCATTAACATTTTTTCAGATTAAAATACACTGAAAGAAATAACCACATATTTGCCATTGTTATAAGAGTCTAAATAAACGCATAACATATACAAAAATAAATTATTCCAACAATAATCGACAGAATTTACACGTGATTTTTTGCACAGCCCACAACAAAAGGCAAATATTTTACAACTCGCCATATATTTACAAACGAAAAACGTAACTCCCTTTTCTTCAGCCCTACTTTATTTTCACTGTTTTTTTATTTTCTGACAGTCTGTCAGGCTTGTTTTCTAATGCAGAGTTATGTGCTGACGACACAATTTCACATAATATTTTCTTATAGTTATAGGTGACCTATAAGCAAAGACATCTATAAGTATTTTGGTTTTTCAACAGAAGAAGTAAAGCACTATTGTTTTTAAAAATGCGAGGTGTTGACAAAAATGTCTGTTAATTTTTTGTCAATCTAGGAAATGGGGCGCAATTATGAAGATTCTAAAAATACAAACACTTACTCCAAATTATACGTATTAATGAGTATTTTTCCCTACTTTTTCTAAAAATACGACTCATAAATATTTTTATGCGTTTTATTTAGACCTCGGCAGACTTTAATTTTGCTATACCTAACAAGTAAACAGCATTCATTAAGAACTTAGCAATCAATAAAATTTAATCTGATTTTGATCTGAGGTAAATTAAAGAAAACTCCGTTTAATACTGCATTCAATAAATTAAACTTTACGAGGTCTCTGTTAATGTGTTAATTGAAGTTGTTTGGTGTAATATTTTTTTAGTAATTTATATAAATGTAGTGCGCAACATTTATCCGATCCTAACTAATATAAAATGCTATAAATGCAAGAAAATAATGCGATTTTGTTAACTTATATGCATTCTAAACGGCATCGATAATATCTAACATATTTTGCAAGGACAAAAAATCTATTCATAAATGTTACATTAAAAAATACATTATATTTTTGTTCTGTCCTTTAAACGGCGAGTAACTGAACTATTGATAGCATTTTGAGAGAGTTCAGTTTAAAGCATACAACTTTCATATATAACTTTTTCTACGAGCAATAATAACGATAATTATTATGGCGGATATTTTATAGTGAATAACCCTGTACAGGGTGTTCAAAAATTTGCCTAACATAACCTAATTTTGTTTCTTAAAATGGAATAGTATATTATTTAGTAAAAATGTGAATTATCGTATGATAAGGTATTTGTTATACTTTCAAAGTTATTGTCAAAAAGTAACCGAAACAAAGCAGATATAGAATTTTTTTTTTGAAGTTGGATAATAAAATTTGAAAAAAAATCCATCTCTAAACGAGCAAAATTAGAAAAAAGTTGAAACTTTTTAATACTGCTTGTTCCACAATTAAATTTTACTCCGATTTTTTTTATTATACTGAAACCAGACAAAACAAAACAGGATCCAGTTAGGGAGCTAACAGAGTTCAGATTGTTTTATCTTTTGGGGTATTCGTGCGGTTTTTTGGATCAGTTGCCAATTGTCATTTAATGCGAGTTGATATAAATTATAACGTGTACGTTTATTGGATTTATAATAGCTGTACATGTTAAAATAAATAAACTGTTTATAGTGTAATTGTAATACGATGCTGGCTGCGATTATTGAAGTTGCGATTCTGCCGTCAGACGGAAAAAACACCGTATGTATAACTGACAGGAGAGCCATTCAAAGTTTGAAGAATCAAAATGTCTCGAAATTCTTTAATATTGGATCGATTATGTTCTTTGTTTCTAATGGTTTCGTTGTATTTAATATTACTATTTCCAACGCCCAGATCGATCAAAATTAGCACATACGGTATTTTATCCTAAAAGAATTAATTATAATATTTGTTATAATCACCGTATGTGACAATATCTTCCGTATGTAGTCACATACAGCATTCAGATTTAATACGGAACCAAAAATACAAATAAAATGACGTATGTGTATACGTTGTTATTTCAAAGTATTCGTTTTATAATCATTGCACATACGGTGAATTAAGTCACATACGTTGTCATTAAGTTATTGTCTCAGAATTTCTTCCTGGTTTCGGATAGGGTGATTTTAAAATTTAAATTCGAGACACTTAATTTTAAATAAAAATACAACAAAAAGTCAGATGATTCAGTTTTATCCGGAAAATCTAAAAATAACAATAACTTATTTTGGCTAAAATTTGCACATACGATGTTCTTCCGTCGGACGGCAAGATTGTGAACTGAAGAAATAACAATAACATTCGTAACAGTACCTATTAGTAAAACTCTAGAAAACTTTGTTCAACTGTTAGTGAAGGCCCAATTACTAGTTTGCAGACAACTTAAGAACTTAAGTATATTGTCACTTTCATAATATGAGTAATTTTAATAGTTTACATGGAACCAAGTGATGTTCTTGAAATATGTACAGACAGATGACTTTTGAAGAAAATTTTAAATGCGCAATTATCTTTAAAATGTAAGGAATGTGTACACAGTTGTAATGATGATGGATTAAGTGAGGGAATGGTATTATTGCAGGGTTTTAGCCCCTTCTATTGAACATAGAAACGATGTTAAGTGTTCAACGAGTATCCGAGCAAGCAAGCCTAACCTTCAGCGACACGATAGAATGATATTTTTGTATGTATATGTTACTGCAAAATACTGAAGTGAGGTATTATTGTGGATTTACCAGAAAATCTTACAATATATCAGTAGCAGTGTTGGCTCTCAAATCGGCTCAAGACATACACTAATTGTTGAGTCGCTTTTTATATGTACTGCCTTGTAAAAACTTTTTCAAACAACTACATTTTTTGAAACCCTGTCCTGTGACCAACGATTGTTGACGAACAACGACATATCACTTCATCAGCTACATCCTTAGGTTATATGCAATTCTCGGCGTAAATTGTAAATTGATTATAAGGTACAGAGTATTCAACTTTCCTGAGGAAGTTCCAAGACAACACCTATCATATTCTTTGGATTGATTTTAACACCGTCAACATCTGAAATTTTGATTGTGGCGTTCTGGCTGACTTTATGTTCAAGAATTTTTTTATTGGAAGTTTTTTTCGTTTCCTTTCTTTGTGATTCAAGTCATTTCCTGGCAGATCCACAAAGTCTTCTGAGTATGCATTTCTTCTCGAGAGTACACATCACATCAAAGGCACTTATAAAATTCGCCATCGTTACGAGATTCTAGCTCAACTCTTTTGGGACCATGTTCCTCACACAATACAAAAGTCCAACCGTTACCGCAGTTGCGTGAACAACTTGCACTTGATTGGGACATGACAAAGATTTTCTGCAGCTGTTCTTCAGAAAAGAGTTTCATTATCATATCACGAGAAAGTTTTGAAGTAGCCAAACCCATTTCCATTGGTTTTCAAACATGGCTTTAGAGGAAGAACATTTTACTCTCTCGTGGTAGGTTCTGTTTTTCATGGGATTAATAAATGGAATCTCATCAGACCACTTTGATGTATGGTACGTTTCCATCAATGTCCTGATTGATTCTTTCGACCGAACCTTGTGACTGCCTGTGTCTTGGTTATCCATGCACATTCCACATAAACCTTCTATCATTTTATTACAAAATCCACGTCTATTATTATTGAAGTGTAGAATGTAAGATACACCAAAAGTGGTAAAATTTCAAGAAGATGATACGCGAACTATTCTGTTCTTTTTAGAGTGCAAAACGCGTAAAATAACGAATTTAGTAAGATTGTCTCAATAAACGAATATAAACTTAAAATTATCATCAGGATTAAATTTCATGTCAATTAAATCAAGTTCAACTCGGGGTTCATTTCACTGTGTGCTGTAGACTTCACCATTAACCCTTTCATCATAACCTTTGGTTTTCTTCTGACACGGCTTATACAGTCGTAGTTACATTTTTGTATTTTTGGTTACTGTGCAATCAAGTTTTTATCACAACCGACTGTTCTAGCACCAGTTGTATAAAATTCGGTTCTAGCTAACCGTAGCTTAAACACTATTGTTGCTATGATTAATCCTTAGATACAACTCTATTTAACCTTCGATTGAATTGAATAGAGTTTTATAGAACTGGTCTATAATATCGTACCTTTTCGAACGCCAGTGGTGAACACTGTCTTTATGCACCACCGCTTTAGTCCGTATATAGAAATGATTATGGTGCTTACTGTGCACAGCTTCAGTCAAATGCTCATAGAAACGTTCACACACTTCAACATCCATTGTGACTGGATAAATGAACTCACTGACAAGAGAACGCATTGATCATATCAAAGGTTAATGGAAAATTAGGATGTGCGCGCTGAATGGCTCGGTGAGGATCAGATCTGGATATGCCGCTCAGTCCGATTACAATTACCAACGAGCCTTGGAGAGAGATTGGTTAAAGTCCAAAGTTTCTAATTTATTCAAAGTGTTTCAAGTTTTTACCTTTTCGGTTAGTAAATTCGCAGATTAATATTGCGAATTTTCACAAACGCTATTAGGAAATCCTAACATTTATCACACTTTGATTTTTTACACTAACACACCGTGTGCCCCAGGAAAAAGTTGACATGTTTACTATGTTAAATTTAAAATTAATGCATATCTTTTTTCTGGCACAATATTACAATATTTAGAGTTTAAAAGAGTATAAAAAATCAGTAACATTTTTATAATGATTTATGCGAAAATATCCAGGTTCGATCCCGATTGTGTTAATTATTTTTCAAAATGTTAAATTCACTTTACAAAATTGTATATAATGATAATAAAGTTAATAAAAAAAATACTGCAATCGGAATCGAACCTAGTTAGAAAGAACAAAAAGATTACTAAGCAAAAAATTAACCAATTCCTCCACAAAAACCGATTATTAATGACGATTCATTTGGTTATTAAATAAAATGTCACAAAAAATAGCTCATTTTACTGATTTTTTAGTAAAATGCGCTTTGAATATTCATTATTATCACAGCAATTTGTTTTATTTTATCTATTCGGTATAATATATTGTTATATTATGTTCGAATTGTGCCAGAAAATAGATATACGTTAATTTTTATTTAACTTCCTGTCTAGTGGTGATTAAAACTTGATATGCAGTTGGGCAAAACCAATGGTATAAGAATTAGGAAAACGGAAATTTAATTAAAAAACGAAACATCAAAAAGAAACCTGGCCTCAAAACAAAAATTATAAATAACTAGCAAAGCCGGCATGCTACGCATGAACAATATTTGGCCTCAACACTTACATTAACATTCATCAGTTGACTAATCAATATGAATGCAGAGTACATGGAATTCGTAAAATGAATCGAGAGTAGGTGTGCGCTCGCACAAGTCATAACATATTAATAAGAGATTCGAATTGACATTCGCTTCCTCGAAAGTTCGCGGCTTCAACAAACATCATCGGAAAAGTAAATAGAAAAATATATGGTTATATAATATATAACAGCGGTAGAAGTGAAAGTAGGATAAGTTTGTTAAGAATAAGAGTAAGGTACCGAAAAACCAGCGTTATTAATACACATATACCTTTCAGAAATGACTGACACGGATAAAAACAAAATTTTAAGAGGACTTTGAGATCACACTCATAAGAATCTAGAGTATGATATAAATATATAAAGATAAATATGGGAAAAAGAACGAACTAGAGGAGATAGTGGAAAATAAAGTCTGTATAGACAAACCTACATTTAGTAGATGTCCAATTGAATTGCACTATGCGTCTAATTAATGGAACCATTTAATCTACTCCTCTCGAGGGGTTGGCATGTTTAAGTTTTAGTTGTTTTTCTAATTTGCTTCAAATGCTTTGCTTTCGTCACCACACTATACAGGTTTATACTGATCTTATGGGGTACCATACATAACACTTACATCACAATACAATAATGAAAATGCACCATACGAATAAATAAATAAAGGTGTAATAAAAATAGGAAACAGAAATCGACTCAGGTCACTGAAATTTAAAGAATGAAATCCTACAAAAGACAAGAACATTTTTGGATTGGTGTTTTCTTTTTCTACATGTACACGCTGCAGTTATAACTGTTCCATTCATTCAATGCAAACCTATATACAAAATAAGTAAAACAAATTAAAACGCGCCTAACATAATACACAGAAGAAATCTGACAACAGAAAGAAAGGAGACATAGAAGTGAAATTGAATTTCCTGAAAGAGATTACAGCGGAAAGCAAACCAAAGAAGGTCAACCAAAACTGTTTTAGTTCAATTCAGTATCAATCGTGGGATACTGAACTAAAATTCAATGTAGAAAAAGAAGAGAAAAATATATAATAAGAACGAAAAGGTACAAGAAATATAAAGTTATAAACAAAACAGTGTTGGACAGTATCCTAAAAAACCGAAAAAGATACTACCAAGAACAATCTTAAGGATTAATAAATGACGGCGGAAACAAAAAATAATAAAATGAACTATCTACAAGGATTTCTACAATTTTATTTTCAATTGTGAATGAATGGCAATTTACCATTTGGTTGCAACACCGACTATCGCTTCCTTAAAAAACAATTGAAATCCATGATCAAAATCCCAAGTTTAAACCGTGTTTGTAATTACAATTAGCCTCGGTAAAGCCCTCACAAGTTTGGGCGAAACGTCGGCATTCATGTAGCAATAAGACTGGTAGTTTTGTTACTCAACCTCCACTTAGAAGCAATATACCTAATAATTTCAATTACATTTATGAGGTGATTGTATGATGCAAAATGGAAATTTAAATAAATTGAAAATAAAAGACAATGCAAAACTATTGACGCTTTTGTCGAGACGTTCGTTTCGTAATCAGGATGTGGCGCAAAGTGTAATTTTTCGATTCCAAGTATATGTATATTTAATATTTAAAACAATAATAATCAATCAAGAAATGAGTTTAAATAAAATAATTCTACACATTATTAAAATTAATAACAACCAATATTATTACATCTAATAATTAAATTAATTTATATTTATGCTTTTCATAAAATAAATAAAATTTCATATAACATTCCACAAAGTTTAAAGCATCGGCAACAAGTTAAAAAATGTCATAAAATATTCAGATGAGAACCCATTGATAAATTAAATTTCAGCTAAACTTGTTAAGTCACTCTAACTAAAAACTAGTTAGTAGATTTGATCTAAAAAAATAATTTCCAAGTGTCATTAAATTAAAACATAATCTATTTTTTTATACAAACCGAAAAGAAAGAAATTCACACGAACGGGGTATACCAGAATTTAAATTTTATAGTACAAAAATTGATATAATTTTTATTTACTAAGAACAAATAAAAATTTAATAAGCATATCGTTCTTGTCAAATAAAATTGGAACAGAACTAATTACCATTTTTTGATGTGATAAAATCTTAGAAGTAATACACTTATTTTTCTTGTGAGATTAATTACTGGAATTGAAAATATGTATGTGAAAAACACACGGTTTTTGCCTTTAGACTGATTGTTGAATGTATTTCATACACGAATTTAGATGCATTGCATATTTGGCAAGAGAATAAATAGTAATGAACTATTAAATAGGTTACTCTAATTAGTTATTTAAATTGAAGCTGCCCTGGGTTGCAACTATGCTTTCTGACTAAACTTATTGTGAGTAGGTACATACGTTCATAATTTAAGATAAATAGCTAAGTTTTTTTATTAGATGCACTGAGAAATGTAAAGATATGCGCATTAGCAGTTTCTATATATAAAATTATTTTTGAGCAACCCTACTTTCCCAACAATTCAAGTGACATTACAATAAAGGATTTTAATACTCGCATCCGGACATGACTTTCCTCAGACGCTTTCCAATAAATCTGTCAAGCAAGACATTGTCTGGACATGCAAATGTTCATATGATATTTGGATATTTTTGTAGTCTAGAAAGAATGATGGACGGGATATGTTTGTAATAAATGGGACGCGGCTTTTGCAAAGCGAACGCTTATATCTTCTTACGACAGATACATAATATTATTAAGAAAAATATTAATACCAGTAGAAGAAAGAGAACGTAAATCTGCACAGGTTATTATTATTCTTGTCATTGTTCCATTTAGGGTTACAAGCCGTAACATAAAAAAAATTTAATCAGTTTCAGTTTCTTATATTCATAATGATAATAAGTCGTTTAATTTATTTGAAAAATAATGTAAAGCTGTCATCGCGTCTGTCTGTTGTTGAACAAATAGTAGCTACAAATTTAATGACACTAAAAGAATGCGTGAAGGTTCTTTGAGGATTTAATTTCGATTAAAAATAGTAACTTCATTATTCTTGTCGCACCTTTGAAATATGTACAAACATTATCGTTACAAACATGATCTGCAAAGAACTTTTGGCATGTACATTTAGATTAAGACGTACAAGCAATAAGCAATAAAAATTCAAAATGACTATTGTTATCGTTATATTACATTAAGCCAATTTTTAATCGATTTGTACGAATAACCTATAATTTGAAAAATACATTATTTTCACTACATAATTAATTACCGACAAGTATAAATACGCACATGTTGTAAGCATGAATTTTATACGTACAACTAATAATTATAAAAGTTACTTTTTCTCTCGATTTGCCATATGGTGCGATTCATGACAGTACTTTTAAACAACTTTTATAAAAGGGTTAGTCGTTAGTCTTGAAACCTTTTTTCTTTTATTCGATACTTTACTTTTGTTATCGGTTTTCCTACATCAATAAAATCGAAAAGCTATAAAATAATATTACATATCTGTAAAAATTAATTTTAGTAAATATGAAAATTTTGATTCTATGAATGAGGATCTTTTTCTAACCAAATAACTTTGAACTTTAAAACTACCAACCTTGCAAAAAAAATCTTTTAATTTTTAATATTAATGAAACTTACAACGATATGAAACAAAACTAATAAATACTAAAGACATTAAAAATTGTGAAATCCCTTACAGTACCTATAGGTAGTTGGGAAAAATCTGCACATTAGTAAAATTTCAAAATTCACCTGTTTTTTGTAAACATAAATTAGTAGAATAATAAACATTAATTGAAACAAAGTCATGTTGGTAACAAATTTATTACTAAGAGTTTGAATGTGTCTATTTACGTATACTAGACATTCACTTTCTTGTTATGGTCGCCTAAAAAGTGATTAATTAATTATTTAATTTTTTAAATATGAACCCAATACATAAAATAAAAGGAAGATGGAAGCATGTGTGATATCTTGTAAAAATAAAATACAAAAAGAGAACATTAAAAAATGTAATGTAAAATAAAGAAATATCAAAACAAAAAAAAACTCGGAATTTTGAAGTCTATGGCATTTGAGTTTAGTCAAAATTCTAAAAGGAATGTTTATACAAGGAACTTCATTGGGAAACGGGCATACGTAAACTGCAGGTTGGGGGCTTCTAGGTCATTCTAAAATACCCTTATAAATGGATCTAGCGCTTTTTATAACCGAACTACAGGGTGTTTTATGTATTTGGTGCTTTCCTTTAATGACTTATATTTTCATGAAAAAAAATCCAGGTCCGGCTACTCAAAATGTTTACAAATTTGGTCACCCCCAAATCAACACCTTGTATTATCGAATTTAACATTTTTGTTCGTTAGTTTATAAGGCACAGCTTACTATTGAGATTGTTTCATTCACATAGTTCAGATGCATAATACCTTATACGATAAACGGAAATAAAACCATTAATACGCAGCATTAGCATTAGTTCGTCTACTCAAGGAATCGTGCTTGTACAATATTTAATTATACTCAGTATACTATTGGCGCGGAGTAATAAACCTGTCAGAATTATCGAATCTCCCGTATTGCAGTGGCGTAGGTACCTGATACGTTTGGAAAATCATATTTTTACTAGGTAAATATATTATAATAGTAAAATCTACCTTGATATGAATTATTATGTGGTTTCTTTTATTGTTTCAATCCTTACTTTGTGTAATCTATTTTTCATAGTAAATAATTTAATTCAGCAATATTCCACCGTATCTTGGTATAATACCCACATCTACGGCTATGATTCTTGTTTCGTCAGTACCTGGGCTGATGGCAACGTGTTTACAAAGATTAAACTATTGTTCTCAGACCCTAGATGGGTCGATATGCTGCAAGAGCGGCACAATAATCGTATTTTGGTTAGAATTTATTGGTTTTTACTTAACCGTAGAAGTACCGCTTTCACAAGAAAATAAAGAATTATTTCAAGCAATTATGATTTATTACTCCGCGCCAATAGTATACAGACTTTAGCTCTCTCTTATATTAATTGGTCTTTTTTGAACGCAAACAACGTCAGAAATATCCTTTGTAATCTTTGTCGACACGATTGTCAAATTATTAAATATCTATGTTCCTCTTAAACAAATGAAAATGAATAATTCCAAACCGATTAAAGGCCAGTTGCACCAAACTTGGTCAAATTTAACCGTAGGTTAAAAAACAATAGTAACGATTGTTTTTAACGTACGGTAAAATTTAACTGAGTTTGGTGCAACTGGCCCTAAATGGTTCAATGTATATTTAAAAAATATGCGAAATGAATTAAAAATGCTGATCGATTTTCAAAAGATGTTTCCAAATTTGAATCTCGAGGAATCCGTTCGTAACTTAAAGATTCGCTATCATAATGAAATCAACAAAGCTAAATTGAACGCGAACGCCAAATTTATAAATAATAGTTCCAATAAAGTTAAATCGATGTGGTACAAAAAACCAAAAAAACTCCAGACGAATTCAATTGTTATTTTGCCAAAATTGCTTCAGAAACAATATCAGACCTAGACAGTACCGACATAGATCCTTTAAAAATTCTGCCAGATATAACCTATATGCGGAACCCTTTCTGTTAAACGATTTCTCATTCATTGAAACCAGAAACATTATTAAAAGTCTGAAAAACAGTAAGATTATTTTGGCCTTTCCAATAATATCATTAAGAGACTAACTGAGGTCTTAGTATACCCTTTAACCAAACTCATAAATAAGAGTTTTAAAGAAAACATTTTTCCATCTTGTCTCAAAACTTCAAAAATAATACTTTTACAAAAAAATAAAAACGATTATGGCATAAAAATTACAGACCAATCTCAATAATACCCATTTTTGAAAAAATTATTGAGATCGGAATTAAAACAAGGCTAAATAATTACCTACGCAAGAACAGTTTTCTTTCACCATCTTAATTTGACTTCCGTAAAGGACTATCGACAACTACCGCACTCATTTTATTTATGAAAGTATTAACAACGGCGAATACACTAATGCACTAATGTGTGACTTGTCGAAGGCTTTTGACACAGTCTCCCACTTTGTTCTTTTAGGAAAATTAAAACATTATGGTTTTACCAAAAACACCATTTCCTTTTTCAATTCTTATCTTTCTGATAGAAAACAATGCGTCGAAATCTCCGGACAAACTTCACATCTTCTTGAAATAGATATAGGTGTAATTCAAGGCTCAGTGATCAGTCCTTTACTATTTTTAATTTACGTAAATGATTTAGACAAAAACATTTGCAATTCAAAGTTGGTATTATTTGCTGACGTTACTACGGCTTTAAACTCCGATTCAGATTTACAAAACCTGTACATCAAATTTGAAAACTCTAAACTAAGCCTTTAAAAATGGTTTGACGCAAACAAACTCTGCCTTAATGATTCCAAAACCAGAAAGTTAACGTTAACAACTAAACCTCTATCATTAACAACCCAAGATAATCAAATCAAACTATTGGGTATTTTTTTGAATACCAGACTCACGTGGTGAAATCATGTTAATCACCTTGCCTTCAAATTCACGTGGGTGATCTTCGATCCAAAAAATAGTTCCCAAGAAGTTCTTCTGAAATCCTATTTTGGTCTTTTTTTAACTCTTTACTTATATATGGTTTATTTATCTGGGGTCATAGTGCCGCCATAGTGTATATTGCAGAGTGCCTACAATACATAAAAAATAATTCACATCATTTTACTATCAATCAGGAGGTTCACAATCACAACACACTTCAAAAAACACACATTCGAATTCCTTATTTTCGTATCTACAGTACCTGTACTGGCATTAGTTATTATGGTATAAAAGTGTACAATTTACTACCAACTGCAATTTCGGACCTACCTCCGAAACCATTTAAAAAAAGAATCCGAGAATTCTTGATAAATATGTGTCCTTTTTCTATGGACAAAATTTTGTCTTACAATTATGTATCATTACTGTAAGTGTACATGTGATTTATTGTTAACTTTTAAGCAATTTTTTGTAAAAATTCATTTCATAGTGTCCCTTTCACGACTTGTGCAAAATGTAATCATTATTAGTATGCATGTAAATAAATTAAAAAAAAATAAATAAAAAAATTAAACATACATGAAACCATATATTTTTAAAATAAAAAAAAATGATTTTCAACAACCCCATGGCCAGGTACGATTTGTATTTAAGAAAATACAACTTCATGTCATTACTTTGAAAATATAGACAATACAATTTATCTGATATAAGTAACGTTTTCTAAATAAAAAAGTGTCTGAAAAACGTTTTTACCGACATCAGATTTTCTCTATCTTGAATAGTAAGGGTACTTCGCATTTAAAACCATAGAAAAAACTCACCTTGTACTCGGAATTGAAAACAAAATTAGTAGTCACGTGAATGCAAGTTTTTCAAACGTTTCGAAATGAAAGTATTTTGAAAAAGAGATAGTTCCCATAAAAATTTAAAAATGTCTTCTACATGTAATTTTGATGTAAGTTAAAATACATAATAAATTACCAAAGAGTTTGTTTAATTTAAGATAATAAAGGACCGAATATTGTATGAAAATTTCACAAATAATATAGAAATAATTCAACATTGAAAAATTTATTATAAAAATTCGTAAAATTTCAAAATTTTGTAATCAAGACGAAATCAAAGAATTTTATGTTAATTACTTATTATTAAACTTGTTTTTAATACTGCAATCATCATAATTAAGGGAGGAGAGTTTAAATTTGTTGTCAATTTGAATGATGAAAATTTAAATTAGACATCTGTAAAGAAGAATAAATGTTATTCTAAATAAATACTTAATATTTTACTTCCATACACTTATGTAACAAATTTTTGTAAAAAAGTTCTATTTGCATTGTATTTTCAAAAAGTTTAATTTAATGAAGATTGCATTTGAACCCTATAATGTGCGACAGGTTTTGTATCAAACTATCATAAACACAACAATGAGGAGGAGAAGTAAGACGAAAGCTTATATAAGACACAAGATAAAATGGAAGAGTTTCGAAAACTACATAAGAGAATTTCTTACAAACACGCACAGTAACTAATGCGTGAAACAAAAACAAATGTAAAAAGTAAAAATAATAGATAAAATTGGAAGATCATGTTTTGAAATAATGAAATATAATAAAAATGAAAAAGAATTTACTACAACATTGAGGTCGAAAAAGGGAGGAGAAGAATATTAATATAAAAGAAGAACGAGATAAGAAGATGATAAAAATAAAGAAATTGAAAAAATTAAAAAAGTTAATAAGTAATGAACTGATAGTTGATATAAACTCAAAACATGAAGAAGAATCGAGAAATAGGAGAGAACATAAAATATACAAAATAATCATCAATAAAAAAAGATAAGAAAAGTATTTTGTAACATACTGGCAAGTATTGTACAGTCCTTTCAATTGATATCTCAAAATTCAATACATTTTTTTAGAAACTGACACCACTTTTTTGACAACAGCATAGGACAATTGTATAAATTTATGAACAATCTTTGAATAGCTAAACTGTGAAGCTATCTTACCTTTTTTCTAACTATAATCCATCCTCTCAACTATACAAAGATTGAAGACCCATGTGCATCATATTGAAGTTTTAGCATTTTCGGAACATCTCCTAGTTTACCTTTTATGTATATATATACTCCCTGTATGTTTTTTATTTTAATGTTGTCACAGTAACAGTTTCTTAGTTAGTCAAATATAAATTTAGTTATCAAAAACTCTTATTTTAAAAAGCTAAGTTCTTCACTAAAGGGCATAAATAGTTTGAATGTCAAAATGGTAGCAGAACGTGGTTCCCAGTAGTACAAGTGAAGGATATAAGTTTTTTTTTTGAGTCACGAAGGTGATCTTTCAGATTCACGTTTGAAAAATAGATGCTAGTAAGGCGCATATTGGATTGCTAGAAGGAAAGAGTAAGTCTACATGATGTCGTAGAAGTTAAATTAATGTTAACTTTATCTTTGGCTGCAGAAGCAACTCCTGCACAAAAAGACCAGTATGAAAAGGATCTAACCTTGTTCACACAGGCAGATACTAATGCCTTGCTTGTATTAACTGTTAACATGAATCAAAAAACGCTTCAGAAAGTAATGAGATTTAACTCAGCGAGAGAAGTCTGGTTAGAATTTCATTATTTATATGATGGCAGTGTAGAAGATAAAACCTACGATTTATGTATGCAATTATTTAGTTACAAGAAGCATTCCGATGATGACGTTGCAACGCATACTTTGAAACTGAAGAATTTGTGGAATTATTGCTGATTTGCAAGATTTTAGAGACACTTTGTGCATACGAAAAAGCTGTGACAAATAAAAAGGAGGATAATCGTGAAGTGCTAGCTTTACAACGAGTAAATTCAAGCAAGTATAGCGGAAAACCAAAAAAGTGTATATGCAATTATTGTAAGAAAGAAAGTCACAAGGTAAAACAATGTCCAATATGGAAAGCAAATGGCAGACCTCTTAAGAAAAGCAGTAAAGAAGATATAAATAGTGTAAATATTACTTTAGTAGCTGTAAATAGTTCTGTATTTAGCGCAGCAGCTGATAACGAGGGATGGCGGGTAGACAATGGCGCAACAAATCACATTTGCAATAAAGGTAACCTATTCAAAACATTTCAACCATTTGAAGAGGCCCACTCTATAATTACGGCTAATGGTGATATGGTTAAAGCTTTGGGAAAAAGTACTGTTATCATTCAAGCAAATATAAATGATCATCAACAGAAAATTCGTCTATGTTTGGCTAGTTCCAACTATAAAAAAGAATCTGTTCTTTGTCCTATCCGCTCACGATCGCAATTCTAATAGTAAGTGTGTTTCCAGTGCCGAAACTTGGTGGATGTACCGTACTCGCTGGCACAAGAAGTAAAAATAGTGGTCTATTCAAATTGATAGTTGAAAATATCAATCCTGAGAAAGATACTAATCAAATCAATGTAACAGAGGCAGAAAATTTACTTCAGGTGTACCACGAAAGGCTGGGTCATCCAAATTAAAGACATGTTAAGAAAATGTTGCATCGAGAACTTGGAATAAATGCCAACATAGATACTAAACACTGTGAAGGTTGCACTTATGGAAAGTCGCATGCTCAAAAGTTTGGAACTAGAGAAAGGGCGAAGGTACCAGGAGAGATCATTCATTCTGACGTTTGTGGACCTTTTGGAAGAACACAAGCAAGAAATCGATATTTTGTATTATTCAAAGACGATTTTAGCAGATAGCGTTATGTATTCTTTATGAAGGCAAAGTCAGAAGTTGTAGACAAATTGAAAATCGTCCTAGCTGAAATAAAAGTTGCCGGTCATGTTTATCAAAACATTCTTAAGTGACAACGGAAGTGAATTTTTGAGTAATCAAGTGGA
Source organism: Abscondita cerata (assembly GCA_030710515.1). Lineage (NCBI taxonomy): Eukaryota > Metazoa > Arthropoda > Insecta > Coleoptera > Lampyridae > Abscondita > Abscondita cerata. The sequence continues at coordinate 143,191 of JALBCR010003755.1, read as the reverse complement.
TCAAGTTTTGAAAGAGCATGGTATAACACATAGAAGAACTATGCCATATACACCACAACAAAATGGTTGTTCCGAAAGAGAGAATCGTACTCTGGTGGAAACTGCTAGGTCGTTAATGCACTCTGGTAAACGTTTACCTCAGTCATTGTGGACAAAACTGATCAACACAGCAGCTTACATCCTAAATCGTTCAGGAGTTTCTAGTGTTGAAAATAAGTCACCGTTTGAAGCATGGTTTCAGAAAAAGCCAAATTTGAAACACTTGAGAATTATTGGAACCATATGCTATGCTTAAGCTCATATTTCTGAACCGCGTCGAAGGAAGATGGAAAAAAACCGAAAAAGGAATTTTAGTGGGCTATGATAACGACGACGGGTATTGCATTTAGTCAAGTGAATCCAAGCAATTAATTCGATCACGTGACGTAATATTCCATACTTGCAGATCCACTGAGCTTAGGCAAATTCCAAATCCTGAGGAAAATGTAAGTTCTAAAAGTGTGATGATCACGACAATGATCAGGAAGAAACTGTTGTGCAAGAAGATACAGAATGTTCTGATATAGATGATGTAAATAGTAGTAATAGAAATTTAAGACCTCGCGAAAATATAAATAAACCTGTAAGATTTGAAGATTTTATCATGTCAGTAGTGTCCGAAATACTTAACACAAAAGAACCAGAGACTTACCAAGAAGCAGTCAGGAGTGAAAAAAAAAATGTGGTTGTTAGCTATGAATAAGGAAATAGAATCACTTAGTCATAATAACACATGGGTTCTTGAAAATTTGCCTCAAGGTAAGAAAGCGATTCCGTGTTAGTGTGTTTACAAAATAAAAGAAAACCCAGATGGTTCTGTGGACAAGTACAACGCAAGATTAATCATAAAGGGCTATTCACAGAAGAATGGAATTGACTATGATCAAACTTTCAGTCCTGTGGCGAAATCTGGTACGATTAGACTGGTTTTGAGCATTGCTGCAACTAAAAATATGAAGTTGACACTGTTCGACATATGTACAGCGTTCCTGTATGGTGAACTCATGAAGAAGTATTCATGTCTCAGCCAGAAGAATACAAGGATGGTAGAAATCAAGTTTGTCGTCTTCTTAGAAGTCTCTATGGGCTCAAGCAAGCGCCACGCTGCTGGAATACGAGATTTGTACATTTTTTAGATAAGCTTAATTTTAAGAAAAGCAAATCTAATCCGTGTCTTTTCATAAAGAAGCAAAGGGTTGACATTCTTTTGTTAGTTATATATGTTGACGACGGTCTAATAGCTTGCAACAACGATGAGACGAAGAATTTTTTCATCTCAGAACTACAAAAAGAATTTAAAATTTTGGTTAAGCCTGCAAACTACTATTTAGGAATAGAAATAGAAACTTTAAGAGACGGATCTATTACAAGTCAGTCAAGAACCGTATACAAGAAAAGTTTTAGAGTGTTTTGGTATGGCTGATTGCCGTCCAGTTTCGACCCCAATTTTGAAAGAGAGTATTGAAGTAGGGAAGGTATCACAAGTCGAAGAAACTACTGTAGAAATTATTTTTTTTTAAAATTGTTACAAAAGTAACCTAAAATCGGAAGTAAAGTGAATAAAATCGGCACTAAAGTGATTTTAAAGTTTACATTTTTGCCGGTAGAAATGTGTAAAACGTGTGTAAATTTTACAATAGGTAATACACTAAAACAGCTGATTACAAATGCTCCTTGAAGAATGATTCTCCGATTTTGTCCAAATTTGCAATTTCGTAAAAAAATTAATGTGACTTGAGTGCCGAGAAACTTTTTTCATGAGTTATCATCGTAAAACAAAACCATGGTCATAAAAAAGTTTAGTTGCTTTGATCGGTAAATAATTATTAAAATACAATTAATAAATTTAAAATTATCTTCGTTTTTCTACTTTCCCTAGATTCATCAACTTTTATTTATCTTCGCACTTCTTGATACAGTTTTCTACTTCTCATCTTTTTCCAGATATCACTCTTCTTACTCTTATGCTTCTTTTGTTAATTTTCCTCATTCCTCTTAACATATGTTCCATTTTTTTACTTTTATCAGCACATTCTTTACTTTCTTCTTTCGTCTCTCCACCAGTAATTTCTCTTCCTCACTTTTCCTCTACTTTATTACTCCTCTTTAGTACTGTATTTCTTTTAGTTCCTTTAAACATACTTTACTTTCCGTTCATATTTCTCTCAGTCCTTTTCTTTCAGCAATCAAGCCTGCTAAACGTCCTCTTTGTTTCAGTAATGAAAATATTTCCTTAAACACTAAATCAGTTGTATGTAACTCTGTTTTGCTTTCATCTTTACATATGTTCGATTGTAGCTCTCTTTCCTTCCTTGTCATGCTTTTGAATGTTGTAGATCTCCTGAGTTTAATATGTTTTATTTTTCTTCAAATTTTTTCGTTTATAAATACTTATCCTTTTTTTATCCGTATTGTTTGTTGTATTGTGCTTTTCATCTCTCATTCCTTTTTTTTCTTCTCCCATTCACCCCTAACTTCTCCTTCTATGTTTCGATCATCCCCTTTATTCCTGTTCTTATTTCTTTAATTTGCTTATTTATTTTTTTTTGGTTCACTTGTATTGACTTTATTTCTTTTGACATCTGGTTGATCAGTCCATTATTCTTTCTTCATATTTGTTTCCATCCCCTACACCTACCAATTTCCTCTTCTTTCATTACACTTTTTTTCGAGGTTAGTGCGAATGTTTTTGCTACTGCTAGATATATCAAATGACTTGATAATCTCTTAATTTTCCATTAATCATTATTATTTTTACTTTCCTTTTAAATATTTAATTTTATTTTCTTTCGTCTAAATTAACTGTTTTTATTTTTTTTCCTCATTAATTGAATCAGGTATTATGTCGCCGTACTCTATATACGTTTTCTTATTATTCGTGAAATTTTATTTTTCCGCCCACATACACAAAACAGATCAACAATTTTTCTTCATTTTTTGTAGATTTTCTACACCACATTTAAAGTATTTTTGATTCAATATTATTAGGCCATGACGACTAACGATATTCTACTTCAACCACTTATAAACGGAAAACATTAATTCGTTCGACAAAAAGTTCTTTCTACACTCTCTCCAAAATTACTGTTTTGCGGATTTATTTTAGTCCGCAAAATGGCGTATTTTTGCCATAGTTCGCAAAAGTTGTCCTATTTCAGTTGGGCTAATGGGTGCATGTTTTGTTATACAGGGTGTTGTTATATTCGACGGACAACTCTCTACTCCAGAGAGCCCTTGTAAATTGGTAAATTTTGATATAGGAACATGAACCCTTAAACGGCTTAGTGGCTGAGATCCTGTATCAGTGTTGAAAGTTTAAAATAAAAATTAAAAATTTGCAATAAATCATTAAATTTTTTTCAAATTTGGTAACCAATATGCTTTTCTAGAAAGTCATATTTTAACATAAATTAACTTACAAAAATTTAACCAGTGGCGCGCTATAAGGGTTAGTGACAACTTTTACCCTCATATTTTTTACGCCACTGGAGCAAATATTTTTTTATTTTTTTAATTCTCTATTCATTTTTGGTCGAAAAAGTAATTACCTTTTATGGTGATAAAATGAACAGTCTAGAAGATATTGGCTTCTAAACAAAAGTCTGCAAGTACGGACATATTCCAAATTATTATGTGCAGTGCGATTTGCCCGTCGACGTTTTTCTAAACAATTTGCTTCAATCCATACTATCAATTCGATTTTAAAAAAAGGTTAAGCGTAAAGTGTGCAAGAAGTAACACAAAATATTTTAAAGGCATTTTTGAATTATTGCAAATTTTTAATCTTTATTTTAAACTATCTCAACAACTAAGCCGTTTAAGGGTGCATTTTACGAGACCTCTTTGGGGTAGAGCGTTGTCGGTCGAATATAGCAACACTCTGTATAATGAACCAAATCGAAGTTTACATTTATTTTTTTTTGGAAAATTAAGGACATGCTCCACCAATCTCAAATACCACAATATAGAGGAGATTTTCTTCTATTACGCCTCTGCAGTCGTTTTTCATAAATTTGCTTTTATTTATTTTAATGAACTTTAAAGTTAGCATTCTATTACATATACAGGGTGTTGCTATATTCGACCGACAACGCTCTACCCAAGAGAGGTCTCATAAATTAGTGAATTTTGATTTAGGAACATAAACCCTTAAACGGCTCAGTTGCTGAAATACAGGGTGTTAAAAGTTTCAAACAAAAATTAAAAATTTGCAATAAATTAAAAATGCTTTTAAAATAGTTTGTATTACTTCTTGAACACTTTACGCTTAACCTTTTTTCAAAATCGAATTAATAGTATGGATTGAAGCAAATTGTTTAACAAAACGCCGACGAGCAAATTGCACTACACATAATAATTTGGAATATGCCAGTACTTGCAGACTTGTTTAGAAACAAATATCTTCAAAACCCTTCATTTTAGTACCATAAAATGTTATTACTTTTTTGACCAAAAATGAATAGAAAATTAAAAAAAATTAAAAAAATGTTTCTTCGAGTGGCGTAAAAAGTAGGAAGGTAAAAGTTGTCACTACCCCTTATAGCGCGCCACTGGTTAATTTTTGGAAAGTTTATGTCAAAACATAACTTTCTTCAAGAGCATATTGGTCACCAAATTTGAGAAAAACATGTTTAAAGCATTTTTGATTTATTGCAAATTTTTAATTATTATTTTAAACTTTTAACACCCTGTATCTCAGCAACTAAGCCGTTTAAGAGTTTATGTTCCTATATCAAAATTCACCAACTTACGAGACCTCTCCGGGGTAGAGCGTTCTCGGTCGAATATAGCAACACCCTGTATATAGTACACGATTGATTTTAATTTTGTTTACACTTCTTTTTGCTGCAGGAAAGTTTCAAACCAAATGTTTAAAAGAAACCTGTCTTTACACTATATTTTGCAACACAATGCTTGCAACTTTTTGTTTGATACTCGAGTTTAATTTTTTATGTTTATTTAGTCGATTAAAAGTTTGAAATTCGCAAAATTTACAACAAATTTACAAATTCGGACAATTGTTTCCAATTGGGAATAACCACGCCCAATAGATGGCGCTCCATAATAACACTTTCACTATTTTATTTCGAAAGCATAGTCACTTTTGACAGTGGCAACTACAAATCGCAAAAGAAAACTCTTTGACACTTTGACAGTCCATTGAATTTTATACAAAATTGAAGGTTAGAATTACACGAGATATTCGATTACAGCTATCGCCACCAGAGGTAAGCCATTTCGCAGATTATTCGTAATTTTTTGTTTGAAACTGCCGTGTGAACGCAACTTTAGTGGATTAAAATCTCCTACCTTAAGCGCCTTGGTTGTTTTTCAGATTTGGCTGCTGGTACTGACACGAACAACTAAAACAAAAAAAAATTTTTAGAATACTTAATTTTGGCGTATAAAGTTACGTGACAAAAAGTTATTACGTGTTCTCAAGTGAAGTGCTCTGCACTGTAAAAGAAAGTTTTTACCTGCTGGTAACAAAAAATAGAAAATAAAAGAAGACCACTTCCTACTGTTGGCAATACATTTTTGTATACACTAAAGTCTGTATACTATTGGCGCGGAGTAATAAATCATAATTGCTTGAAATAATTCTTTATTTCCTTGTGAAAGCGGTACTTCTACGGTTAAGTAAAAACCAATAAATTCTAACCAAAATACGATCATTGTGCCGCTCTTGCAGTATATCGACCTATCTAGGGTCTGAGAACAATAGTTTAATCTTTGTAAACACGTTGCCATCAGCCCAGGTACTGACGAAACGAGAATCATAGCCGTAGATGTGGGTATTATACCAAGATACGGTGGAATATTGCTGAATTAAATTATTTACTATGAAAATAGATTCCACAAAGTAAGGATTGAAACAATAAAAAACCACATAATAATTCATATCAAGGTAGATTTTACTATTATAATATATTTACCTATTAGTAAAATATGATTTTCCAAACGTATCAGGTACCTACGCCACTGCAATACGGGAGATTCGATAATTCTGACAGGTTTATTACTCCGCCCAATAGTATACTGAGTATAGGTCAGTAAAATGTCTGTATAGAACGAGTATAATATTCACCCAGTTGACTTTGCCAGCTTATCTCATAATCTCAGGGTTGTTTTGTAAAGAATTGTTTTACTGACTTAAAAGGTACACAAATAATAATTTTTCAATTTCAGTTGAGTAGATCCTCATTTCGTGCCGCAATGAAAACTTTGTCCGTCACACATAATTGAAAGTACCAATCATTTATTTTAATATTTGTTTCAATTTTGACTTTAGTGGCACATATTTGTTACCCAAATATTGCATGTCTAAATGAATGTATCAACATTGATTTACAATAAAAAATTTTGGCTTTACTGATTATTGATAGAATACTATGCATATTTTGTATTTTACACACTACTATAATGCGTTCAGCGAACACACGGAGTTAAACTACTCACTATAAATTAACGCTAAATTTAAATAAAATTACATATTTTATTGGTTGAAATTTTACTACCAACTTACATGATTTCCGCGTTGCTTGAAATTTTGGTTTTCTTATTAATTTTGATTATTATCTTATCAGTAGTTTGCTCTAGTTTCTATTCAATTTATAAAACAGTATTTTTCAATACTTTATAACGTATAAATTAATTATTTTTGAATTTTCGCGCTTATATAAATTTACATAGTGTAAACTAGTCTTTTCATTTATTGGTTCAAATGATCACAAACTAATGAAGGAGTGGCTTAACTCCATGTGTTCACTGAATGTATCATAGTTGAAAACCCCGTCCTGTCGGATGGTAATATACATGATTCTACTACAGCTCAATCAGCCTTGGTAGGTCAAATAAAGTAACACCACAGATTACATACATTGTAACACTTTGCAACATAATGAAGAGAAATATTTATATCTCAAATAAAGTATTTTAATTTATTAATTTATGGTATAAACAGGATATCCCTAAAATGTCTTTACAAAACTCTACCACGTATTTTTCAGATCAAAATAAGTCGATTTAACAAAACTTGCATAGTAAAAATTTTTTTAGTTTTAGTTCAATACGGTCCTGAAATTGCAACTATGAAATCACCTCCTTCCCCAGATTTGAAACCTCTAGATCTAGACGGTTTTCCGAGTATTAATTGATTTTTGACACTATTTTATATGATTTTTTCTGGTCATGATTTGTCAAATTTGCTTAAACCGTTTCAGATTTTTGAACAGAAAAAATTTTTCAACAATAATTATATCAATTAGTAAAATGCGATTTTTGCGAAAACGGTGCGATTTATCGAATCTTATATGCAGATTACCTTTTTTGTATCTTATAATTCACTTAATTTTTTTTAATGATTACTACTTGAATTATGACATCAATATTTGCTCAGTTGATGAACTAGTAAGAGCAATCACTGCTTAAATATGTTTTCTAACTTCTATAATGTATGTTTATTTCTATTTTTGTTATATTATAACTTTGTATATGTTGTTGGAAATTATGTTAACACACTTTCTTTAGTTTTTAGTTGTTCTGTAAATGAAATTAAATTCTGTTGGACAATACATTATTATTATTATTAGTAATACACAGTTGATAAATAAACCTTCTTTTATCCATTGGCGTAAATATTTCAAATGTTAAATTTTTACAAAACCCAATTTCTCAGCCAATGAATTCATTTTCGTCAGAATTTTAATGTGACATGTTCTGGCCTGTAAAACCGTGTAAACGTTCCAAATTTTAGGAAAATGGCTTCACCGGTTTAAAATATTCAACCTATCAAAAAACGATTTCATAGTTACAACTTCAGGACTGTATTGCACCAAACTAAGAAAAACTTTCACTGAACGAAGTTTTGTTAAATCGACTTTTTAGGGACACCCTGTACATTACTTCAGGCTTATTAACGATAATTTCAAGCCTGTTGAGTAGTTTCTAACGTTTTGCCGCCGACGCTAATTAACTTGAAACCTATTCTAGTACACTGAAAACACTGAAAATATTCAGACCACAAAGTTTACAATTTACAGTTAATACAATTACTGTTCGGTTGTTGGACAAGATAATTCAAAATACTTAGCGGTAGATAATTTCAATACGATTTGTGGCTCGAAGGACCATGCAACAATATAAAATATTAAATAACTAAAAACATTGAATTTAACGGTTTTTTATGTTTAATTAAAAAGTCACTGCAAAACTACATAAAAGCTTACGTTGTCTACGGAGAGAATGAAATGTGCTGTTGAACATTGGTCCAACTATTTGCTGAAATTGTTAGAATCCGCACCCAAACTTCTTCATAGGAAAAAAGTCTGATTTCTTTTCTAATCTATATATTTATTTAGGATTTATTTTGACGGTTTCTACATATTTTTATTTAGGCTTTGATGTCTGACGAGTATGAATATGTAATGTTAGCATTAATTTGCTAATTTAGTAATTTTTAGATGCCGATTGAACTGCGAACCTTCAATTTAGATACAAAACGTTATGTCTATTCAAAAATTAACAACATACAATAAGTTACATTTTTTAAATTTGTGAATTAGCTGTTCATTCCAATTTTTTTTGTATACAATTAACAATGTGTTATACAATTTAGAAAAACTGTTTTCACTTAAGTGTTTTATTTTAGTAGTGTAGTAGAGATTAAATTTAAACAAGTAAAAGGGTTGTGACTAATACTTTGCATCCCACTTTTTACAAATTAATAAATTAATTATCTCGTCAGTTGTTAACAGATTTCGAAAAACCTTGCATTTCTAGACAGGCGAAATTCTTTCAAACTACAAAATATGGGCGTTCAATTAAAAAGGCAACAACAAATTATAAAAAGACTTTTCATGTCAATCAATCAATTCAAACAAAACTTGTACTAAACCAAAACATACTAGTTCTATCCTCAAGCCTTTTAAAGTTATAGTAAGTTAAAATAAGGAAAAATACAAATGGACACTAGGTATAACAATTTTTCTACTCCTATTCCAGAACCCCGTGCGAAACTATTCTCGCACTTGTTACGGAATGAGCACAGGTATTGCCAACTCGTGGCTGTTAACATAACGTTGCGTTTAGAGACAATTATTACAAAAAATGTCATTAACGATGCTTAATTATAAGTAATATTGGGTATAAATGACACAATTTAATTTTTAAGTTCTAGTATACCTAACTCATGTTTAAAGACTTATAAACGTAAAATTAATTTCCAAAAAATTTAACCTCCAAATACTTGAATGTTGTTTGAAACTGTAATCTGTCAGTAGGTACTTATATACCAAAGCCATTCGAATCAATTAAAAATATAAATTCATAGTTTATTGTAAGCGTACAAATACTAAATTTCTTTCAGTTAGATTTTCATTCACTGATGAAATTATCGCAATTTACATACTATGAACCTATGCTTTTTCATATATTTATTTATTTATTCGTATGGTACATTTTAAATATTGTATTGTGATGTAAGTGTTATGTATGGTGCCCCAGAAGATTAGTATACCTGTATAGTGTGGAACGAAACCGTGTGCAATAGTGGATTGGTTCGTCTTGGCAAAGCATTTGCTTCAAGGTTTAGGAATACCACTAAAACTTAAACATACCAACCCTTACCCACCTTAGTATTCATATGTAATAATATTAATTATGTGTGTAAACATTATAGAAGGTAAATAAGAACATAAAACATAACAGCACAGCCATTGCATGACAACATATATGATATGAAGGTTAAATACACAAACATCTTTGTTTCCACGATTATAAAACCATAATATTTAATGTACGAATAAGGTATTCAATTTACGAAAGTAGTGTGTTGTTCACTACCATTAGTAAGTCGAAGTTCATCTTAATTGCTGATGTTATGGTTAAAAATCAGAAAGTAATCGGGAACCTAAAATGGCCTTGTTTATTAAGACAACGAAAACCCAATATTGTTCTTTAAAGGATAGTCTCATAATTTTATTCAACTTGGTAACAACGGATAAAAATATTGTTATTGCCATGAAGCATCTATGAAATATAAAGGACCACAATTAGAGACAACACAAACTTTAAACTGATAAAACACAAGAGGTACTATAAAGAAGCTGTCGCACAAAGTTTAGAAGGAATAAATGACTTTATCAAAACAAGAATTAAAAAATCATCAAAAGACAATTCATAAATGAAAGCGTGTTGAAATAATCCCAGTGACTTCACATTCATTAGCACTTAATATTAATCGAAAGACTATTGAAATAAAAAGTTAGAGTTAATTATGTTTACAACACTTCGAAGCTAGACAAGTCACGCCTCCTTACAACAAATCAAACATCGGCATCCAAAATTTAGAAGTTATTACTTTTAATTGCAGACTTTCATAAATAAGGTGGTTTTCTTCGATTATCTTCACCTTACGGAATAAAGAAGGTTTTGTAGTTATTTCTTCTTTCATGTTATTAAAATGTTAATGCATAACTTAGATATGTATCACAGAGTTACTTTTTTTCAGTTTTTGTTAGATATATGATAATTTTAGTTATTTTATTTAAAGAAATACACTGAAATACAAAGGTTTTCTATAGATTTTAAATAAATTTATTCATTTATTTACAATTTGTTGATTTTTGGCAATGAGTTGGTTTTTTTACTATTTTGAAGGTATCGATGAATTGAACGTTGAAGATGAAAAGAAAAAAGAGAAAACGAAGTTATCGACTTTATGGAAAGCTTATTCTATCTTGTGAGTAATCATCAACGTAAATCAAGCATTTACTTGCGCACCTCCTCAAGGATTTGATTAAGTACAAATAAATTATTAGAAACACACAATGTATGGGACAATGTTTTAGATCTGCCAATGCATTCGAGAATTCAAACTAATTTTTAGGGTACAATGCATCTGGAGAAACCAATTCAATGATTTACCACCTTATTTATCGCATCAGTTATCTGGAATGGATTAATAGAATAGATATACTTACTGAAAGCTGCCAACATTAACGGCGTACACAAGTAAATTTATTTAATAAACATTCGTAATAAAATAACTAAAAAACTAAACCAACTAAACACTATCAGCTGTGCTGTTATAAGTAATAAATAGCAAAGTAAAAGGTATTTCTCTTTACTAACAATTGTAACAACTGATGGCAACTACAAATAAAAGTACCAACTTAAAATAGAGAACAACACTATTACTTCTGTAAATTGTTTAACATTTTCTTATTAATCAACACTTCTTCTGTTGTAGAAAAAGTATAGTCTGCAACACGTTTGAAACTCATGGAACATTCCACTCGCGCGGAATATGTGAAATTCCAAACTTGTTACAGAGTACATAATACATTTTTAAGAGCCGCAAGCCACCGTCACTTAGTAATACAAATGTCACTATCCAAGGGTATTATTTTTAATCTTAGAACTCCCAAAGTTATAAAAAAACATTATTCTACTTGAAAAAGTTCAACATGCAGTAACTAGAAATGTAGTTTGAGTTTTGTTTACCATTAATTTAAAGTAGCCTTACACGATACATTAGTTATTAGTAGGAGTAGAAGTGAGAACAGTTTAATGAAACTTTGTACAATTCAGTATTTTCCAACTTTTCATAAAATGTGCAAAATTGAATTCTGTACATATAAAAGACGTTCGCCAGTTGTAATTTTTTTTTTAAATTACAGTGTACTTTTTAAAAAGTGTATTTAATTCAAATACTGAAAATTGGCGCCAAAACAAGTCGTTTATATGGTGACGTCAATTCTCGTATAAATAACATAATATAGATTGTTTGATTTGTATGTGATTGTTTTTTTCAAGAAATAAATTAGTGGTGGTTTACATAAACAAACCACCATTTATATTTGATATATACAAGTATTGACGTCACGACCAATGGCAATGATTTTAAAAGATGTGTTTTGGATATTTTTAAAATGATAATTTTTAATACTGAGCACATCATATTTTTTTGTGATACTGGGGTTTCCTTTTATGTTTATGACTTAACAATAAACTCCAGTTTTCTTAAATATAAATTTTATGAAAACACCCAATTGTACCAAAGAAATGGAACACTAAACTACAGCGTCTACAGAAATTTGTGGTGTTGAATTATCATTGCTGTCATATTTTTGCTATTTATATGATAAAAAACAACCAATTTTATATTGTACAAATAAGCTCAAAAAACAAATTTGGATTTGTGTTTATTTGTTCAGTGCATTTAGTATAAAAAAAAATTATGCAAATACAGCACAAGTTTGATATATCGGACACTCTTCAGTACGGACACTCCAGTAACTCGGACACCTCTTGAGGTCCGGACACTTCGTATTTTTTACCTCTATAATACGTACATTAACTATGTAGCAAACAGTATAGCAAACAAATAACATTTTACTGCGGACTTGCCCTTTTATGTTACTTCACATCACATGATCTACAAACATTGTTTAGTAAGCACATAACGTGTTTGTGCAAGAGTTATTATGTTGCATTTTATACGTATTGTATGATGGCTTCATGAACAAAGCGCAAGCATTGTACGTTAAAACTGAAAGACAAATGCAAAATATTAGACAGTTTAGATAGTGGATTTAGTGTTCGTAGGGTAGCAGAAATCTTCAAAGTACCAAAATCAACTGTGGCAGACATAAAAAGGAAAAAAGACAAAATTAGAAGTTACGTTTCATCATCTTTCAATGAGATAGGTAAGCCAGCTTTCTTTACCAGCACCAGCCGAGCAACTTGCGTGATGTTTTTCCAGGCAAGAAGAAAGTAAAGTTAAAAAAAACTGAAAATCCAGAAATAGAGAAAGCTTTGTATAGCTGATTTCTACAACGTACGTCAAAACCATGTCCCTGTATATGGTGACATTTTACGCACAAAGGCAAAATATTTTTATGAACAAAAACGGACTTATTGGCTAGTTCAGGATGGATAAATAAATTTAAATTAAGACACAGCATTTGATTTTTGAAAGTGTACGGAGAAAAAGTTTCTAGCAGTACTGAAGCAGTGAAACCATTCCAAAAAAAATTTCTTAAAGGATTGACGAAATGCAGACTCCAGAGTAGGTGTATAATGCTGACGAGAGTTTTACCTAACACAACAGAAAGAAAAGTGTCCAAAGACCGAGTCACTTTTATGCCATGCTGTAATGCTACTGGAATCCCTAAGTTACTTCTTCTAGTTATTGGTAAATCTTTAAATCCAAGAGCTTTCAAGAATTATCAATTGCCTATAGTGTACAAAGCGACCAAAAAAGGATGGATGACTAAAACCATATTTCATGAGTGGTTCAACACAAGTTTTGTACCTGAAGTGAAAAGATTCCTTAATTCAGTTCAAAATCCCCAAAAAACATTGTTACTTGCAGATAACGCTCCATCACATCCAGTAGAAGAAGACATTTTTAATGATCCAAATTTCAAAGTTCTGTTTCTACCACCAAACTGTATGGATATTATACAGCCTATGGATCAAAATTTAATACAGAACATAAAAGTCACTTACAGAAAAAAACTTTTGACTTACATTGTATCACAAGAAGACGGTGATATTACAAAGCTATTGAAAAAATTCAGTTTGAAGGAAGCTGTAATAAATCTTGGAAATCTATAACAGAAAACAACATTATTAAGAGCTGGTTCAAATTATGACCACAAAAACAAGCAGATGCTAATGAAGATGATAATACTCCTCTGGCTACTCTGCAAAAGAAGATCTTTACCAAATCACGATGATGTAATAATAACAGAGGCCCTACGTATTTTCGATCCCAATAATGTTTTAACTGAAGATGAAATTACTAATTGGGCAGGAGGAAAAAACGATGTTGTGGCCAACAGTTTCAGAACAAGAATTAATTGCAGACGTTAGAGGGGAAAATGAAGAAGAAAATTATCCAGAAGATGTAATTAACAATTTATCACATAGATCTAAACATTCAGAAGCAGAAAAATGTTTTTCCACTTGTGTTCAGTGGGTAAAAATCAAGATATATTATTACTAAAACGAATCCAGAGCGAAGCCAGAGATTGCATAAAAAAGAATAGAACACTTTTTTAAAAGTACATGTTTATGTATGTATTTGTATATGTAGTATGTAGGTATATGTATACAAGGTGGGCTAAATTCGAATGTTCTTATGGGGAACTCGATAACTATAAGAGATATGGGAAAACGGATGGCGCATCCTCGGTCTGTTTTTTTGAGAGAAACTGAATGGCGAAAAATTTGCTATCGTCTTTTGTTTTCGAGCTATAAGCAAAAGTTCGATTTTTCAACTTTTCGTTAAATGTCGATATCTCGGTTGTTGTGAAGTTACAGAAAAAAATATTAGCACGTTGTTCAGACACTTTTTTAATGGCAATAAAATGAGCCGGCTGGATTTTAAATATCTTCGTTGGTTCTTGATTTATGATATAAAGTTGTGTTTTTTTAAATTGAAATTATGACATATTTAAATAGCGCTTTTTATCTTCTTTTCAATGATGTATAATATGTTGGGTCTATTATTTCCGTTTTGTCTCTTTTTATTAAAAAATGTTAAATTAATACTTCAAAAGAGGAAAATTAAATTTAAGGACTTAAATCAAGATACAAATTTTAAATAATAACAATAATTATTAACTTAAGTATTGAAACTGATGTCCATTGTTTTCAAAAGATATCTAAAACGATTTCATCAATTGTTTTTCAGTAGGTGAATGTATTGTTGCCAGCTGACATTAAATTATCAGATTGTTATTAGTAGTTATATATTATTTACCTGTTATTTCACAAAACTGTAAAATGGCTTATGAAACTATGAGAAATATAATATGTTAGGAATGCTTCATTCAAACAGTGGCGGCTTGTCCATATAGTCAATTGGTCAATGACCTCCCAAAAATTTTGACAATATATAAAAAATATTCATTATTACGTGTTTATTAAAATAGGTAATTAAGTCGCAAGTACAATAATTTAAAATTTATCGGCCGTCGTTCGTAATTCATCCTCTTCAACCTTGGGCTGGCGGTGCGAATTGTCCTCATTGAATTAGATCTACCCGGAAAAACTCGAAAAACGTGCAGCGCCCAAATAAACGCGAACGTCCGAAACAATGATCAACTTTGGGTCATGAACCGGATCCCGCAGTTTACGTTGACTTCGTATAGGGTGTACAACTACGCTCGATTTTTGATTCGATTTTCGCGTGTTTTAAATTAATTTAAGAATTTATATTGATATGTTTTACTGTTGTTGTGTTGTTTTGTAAAAATACTATTTTTTATTCGCGTGTGCATGCGCTATAATAGAAAATGTCGGTAGTGCAGAAAATTAAACAACTAAAAAGTGCCAACAAACTTAATTTTACAAAATTAGTTGAGTTCAAGACAAATGGTCGTCCTTTGCCAGAACTAAGTTTACGACAAACTAGCAAAGACAAAAATAAAGATGTTCATCGAAACTTTCGCAAGGTAATGTACGATTTAGCTAACTGGATATGTGGTTGTGAAGTATCAAATGTATTTTACTGTTTTGTTTGTTTATTATTTTCTAAAGACTCGTCAGACTCGCTATAGTGCAAATCCGGTGTAAGAGATTTAAAACATTTAAAAGAGGAAATAAAAAAAACATGCTTCGTCTGCAGAACACATGAAATGCTCGGTAAACTTTTGCAACCGTAGGAAATGTTGATATTCGTACACAGCTAGACAATGCTTACAGAAAATCCCTTAGAGATTTTAATGAGAATGTTTCGAAAAAACGCTATATTTTGAACAGAATTGTAGATTGTATAAAATTTTGCGGTGCATTTGAGTTATTTATATTTTTTTAAGTATGTCTATTTTTTAAATTAATTTTCGACCTCCCAGTATGATTGACCACGAGCCGCCACTGCGATTCAAAGTAATAATAATAACAAAAAACTACAATATTAAAGACGCCGAAGAAACTACTATTCATGTAATAGGGACTGTAGTTGCAAATCCTTCAATTTCAAGCCGTCAAATTGAAGATGAAACGAGAATTTCAAGACGTAAAGCTTTGCGTATATTGAAAACACACAAATTCAAGCCGTTTGTAATCCGAAAGAGGCATTATCTACGTCCAGCAGATGCTCAGACCCGATTGGAATTTTGTAATTGGTATTGCCTAAAACTTCAACAAAATCCATCTTTCTCCATGCTTGTGATTTGGACAGATGAAGCCTACATTAGTAGTGCTGGAATTTTTAACAGACACAACCAACATTATTGGTCTGATGTGAATCCTCACCGTACCGTTGACGTCCAAACGCAAGGACGGTTCGGCTTTAGTGTTTGGTGTGCCCTACTTGGCAATAATGTGTTAATATATCACATGTATAGAGAGACTCTAAATGGTCAACGATATTATAAACTCCTAAACAATCATATTTTTGAAGAATATTTGGATAATTTACCCTTGCTTGAAAGAAGAGATATATTCTTCCAACATGATGGTGCCCCACCTCATAAGGCTAGAATTGTTACAGAAGCGTTAAATATACATTTTGGAAGAAACTGGATAGGAACTAACGGTCCAGTGAGGTGGCCGCCACGTTCCCCTAATTTGACACCATTGGATTTCTTTTTTTGGGGTTGTATTAAAGACAATTTATATAAGGAAAAGTAATTGCATCAACGTACTCAGACAAAGGTTTACAGAATGCGTCAATTCAGTATCCAATATCCACATACGAAATGCAATTCAGAGTGTTAGGAAGAGGTGTAACTTATGTATTGAAAACAATGGACATCAGTTTGAATACTTAAGTTAATAATTATTTAAAATTTGTATCTTGATTTAAGTCCTTAAATTTGATTTTTCTCTTAAAGTATTAATTTAACATTTTTAATAAAAAGAGACAAAACGGAAATAATAGACCCTACATCATTGAAAAGAGGATAAAAGCGCTATTTAAATATGTCATAGAAAACTATAGTTTCTATTTAAAAACACAACTTTATATCATAAATCGAGAACCAATGAAGATATTTAAAATCCAATCGGCTCATTTTATTGCCATTAAAAAAGTGTCTGAAGAACGTGCTAATATTTTTTCTGTAACTTCACAACAATCCGAGATATCGACATTTAACGAAAAGTTGAAAAATCGAACTTTTGCTTATAGCTCGAAAACAAAAGACGATAGCGAATTCCGGTTTTCGCCATTCAGTTCCTCTCAAAAAAAGAGACCGAGGATGCGCCATCCGTTTTCCCATATCTCTTATAGTTATCGAGTTCCCTATAAGAACATTAGAATTTGGCCCACCCTGTACATTATATTAATAAAAATTGTGTTTCTAACGTAACAGATTATTATTAGTGGTTAAAAAACTACACTTCAGTAATCCGGACAATTTCACGCAAAAAACTATGTCTGTCCAGATTATCGAAGTGCTGTAGTACATCAGTAGTAGTAATTTTTCTGTATAACCGAGAAAACATTTCAATTTCAACATGAATTTTATAATCGGATACTTAATAACTATCCACATGCAAGGTAAATAAAGTTTTTGTAAGCAATGAAAATTGGTTCCAAAAATACAGCTACAAATTGAACGCGTTCTTTCAATCGAATTAAAATCATTATGTACTACGTTAAACGATTCATTAATAGAATAAGGAGTACGTACAAACTTGGCAATTTTCGTAATTAATTCAGCTAATTTGTAATAAAACATATGTAGTTCGTTCAAACCTTGCAATGTTGACATTTTGACGCAAAATAATCTGAAAATTTAGTTGTAATGTAGCCAGTATGTTAAACTATTATTGAAAATACTATACAATTTTGTTGAAATATTATTTTCTAAGAGTAACTGTTTCTCTATATAGATTATAGAATTAAATGGGTTGTTTGATTAAGGCTGCTTTTATTCGTAAAAGTAAATTATTGGAATAATAATATTCGTTACGAAAGTTCTATGAACTATTGATTAAGCGAACAACAACAAAGTTTGCATTGCTGGAATCTGTCGAATTATAAAATTGAATGCATAATTAACCAATTAATATAGATAATTAGTTTCGTTTTTTGGGAGGATAGCGTGGTAGTAAACCTACAAGAGGAATGTTGGTCTATTAAATTCCGATTTTCCGTCAATCTTTGGGGACCGTTTTAACATAGTTCATAACGGACGTGGGGCATTATAATTCGCACATTATCAAAGGGTTGCAATCATATCTATTCGTGACCATACTTATCTCAACCCAGATCGGTAATGTCCAGATATAGTGCAACGTAACATTTATTCGTGCCAGAATATCATTAAGATAATTGGGTAATATCATCGGTGATTTATGAATTACCTGGTCGCGCGCGGAGTCAGGTGAAGTAATAGTCCCTTCTCTTTCACCAGGTGAGTAGAAGGCGGGACTGGGCTGGCCCGATCACCACTAAGTCAAATGCCGCTCGGTGATCTGAACGCATCGTCAGTCCGTCAGTTAGAATCGCTGTCATAACAAACCTTTACGCGGGATTATCGTGAAAAATCTATAAATATTTATTGTCGATTCAATGTAGATAAGAAAAATTAAATCGCGATTAATAATTAAGACCTTTTATGAATCGACATTTGTTAGTGTTCCGAAGTTTGTGGTGCTAACTGCGGATGGTAAAAGCGCATCTTCTTACTAATTAGTAGTCTTTGGTGGTGTTGTGATTGCAGCAGCCAGATTAAATAGCTTCGCAAGAATAGTGGTTGTATGAAAGGACACGGGGCGCGCTCCGCGAGTGACAAGCGAGTAAGGGTAAGGATCGAGGATAACCGACACGTACCGAGGGTAGCGTCGACGCCGCCCGCCCTCAGCGCCGGCCCCCACCACGAGAGCGCCGGACACCACAGACAGCATCTCGGCGCCGCTGAGCTCGCACGTCACCTGCAACCAATCACAGCTAGACATGAAAAGTGAACATCATAACTGTCATAAGACAAAATCATAATATTTACTCTTCCGAGAAGCCTCGGGCATAATGTGTAGTTAGTTGACTGTGGTGGACAGTGAGTGGACTGTGCAGTGCGGCATGTCACGAAGGAAACAAGCAAGGCCCATCCGACTCCTTGAGGAGGAAGACGGCCCAACTTCAACACCGACCATCGGTAAGTGGTGCAGTGGATTCACATAATTGCACCCTAACAACCCATCACCGGCGCTTAAATACCTCAATTAATTTTTTTTTATAAGTTAGTGCCGGGGACATTAATCTTTGAATAACACCATTTTCGAAAATAAACAAAAACGATGTTAGTGTGAAAAATTTTAAATCGGACGCGTATTTATTACAAATTTTTAAACTCCATCAACAACAAATATAAAAATTATACAATATTTAGCATTGATAAACGAAAACAATTAACATCTTTTCTTTAAATTTCATTACTTACATTGATAAATACTTAATTTGCGCTCGACTTTTGTTTAATTCATCAAAAATTTTTTTTACTTAATTTAGTTGGGAAAAATTGTTAAAGCGATCGTACGTGGTTTCGATTTAAAATTATCAATTAAAGTTTTCCGTAATTATATTGAGCGACGGAAAGTGAATAGTAATTGCAGACAATCGCAGTTTTTCTTTAAGTTACAAATGTTATTGCAATACAAATAACGTGCAATATCATTTAATGGCCGAGATTTAGACGTACATGTTTTTCCTAAAGAATTCAGAAAATTGAAATTATTCGATATGGGCTACGGATCAAATGCACCGCTGAGCTTTTATTTTCAAACAGCTTTACGGAAGTTAAAATGGTTTTAAAGAACAATTTATAATTACGTTTCGCAGAAGTATCGTAAGTTTAATTGTATTTGTCATCGATGTAATTCCTAAGGCATGCCAAACGTCACAAAGTTGCAAATAAAAAGCGTCAGGACATGTAACTTTGAATCCGTGAGAATGCACTCTCGACAGCTACCAGTGTAACGTACATCAAATCATAACTGCACATACCTTATGTATTTGCCGATAAAAAAACTGGATTTCTTGGTTAATTGATGATGAACGACCGGCTTATACAAAGGACCATAATTTGTTGTCAATTTCTGAATATATTGACGTTCGTAGTGGGTTTTTGTTGAGTAGCGGTCGTTTTGATCTGTGTTGTTAGAATTTTTTATAAGCGTTTGTTAATTTTTCAATTCATTTTTAAATAGGTACGCATTAGGGTGTTTATTGCGTTTTTGTGTCAACACTTTGCAAATAAAAATTTTAAGTTAAAATAGCGCTTTCGTTGCTCCGAGCATAACATAAAAATCGATTTGTTATGGTATAACGTTACGGTAGCTCCAATTCCGTTCACTTACACCTGATCATGTTGATAATCTTGCAAATCATAAAGTGATGAAGTGTTAGTGCAAAAAGTATTACCAGACTGGACTGACAGCGTTTATCTAATAAAAATGACAGATTTACAACTTCAGCCATTAATGATACCATAATATAAGAAACAGGTTTGTCTTTGCGCCCACTTAGTGTAGGTAAACTTAGTTTTGTAACGTTTAAAGTACTTAAGATATGAAGCATTGTTTGTCTAAAACAATACCGTCAACTTTTCACAATCCCCAAGCGATGTTTACATGCGTTCGAATTTTCTGATTCAATCAGAAAAGCACAAAGTAATTTTCCCCAAGCATTAAATTATAATTTTGTCGTATTAATCAAACGGCCGCCATTTTGTAACCCTTTTGTATTATAATCTCATTAGAAAGTTGTCTGTTATACCCAGCCATGCATACACAAATAGCAGGGTTAAACACGGATAAAGGGGGTTAACGGGGCGGCCTGATCAAAGATTGTGCCCTTCATAGTTAGCTATGTGCGTTTGGTCATACTAACACTACACATGTAATAATAAGCTGAACGCAATTAAATGTCTCTCCCTTTGAAATCTGATTTTTAAAACACACCCCGCCATTTTTGGTGTTTGCTCAGGATCGCTCTTCATAATCACAGGACATCGCGTTCATCCCTCATTCCAACAGACTTGACAAGAATTTTATTACGATTCATTTATTCTACGATTTTAAATTGAATTCTGCGAATTTAATGTGCAGTGTTTCAACAGGGGTCGAGTTTCGATAATAAAATTTAATAAATTTTATTGAACGAAGAATTCAATTTCCACAATTAAAATTTTGCGCTTGATTTTATTAGGGCAATAAAATTTCATGTTTACGTGATAATTACGAAATGTTCTTTCGTATTCAATTGTAAAGATTTTTTTCTCTGGGTCTTACAAATACCTACCTATTGTCCCTAAGGGTTACCATTCAGTCATACAATGACATTTTCCCAGAAAAAACTTACAATTAATTTGAAATTGTTTA
Source organism: Abscondita cerata (assembly GCA_030710515.1). Taxonomy (NCBI): domain Eukaryota; kingdom Metazoa; phylum Arthropoda; class Insecta; order Coleoptera; family Lampyridae; genus Abscondita; species Abscondita cerata. Next base: position 121,810 of record JALBCR010003755.1, on the reverse strand, counting down.
TAAACTAAGTATTTTAAAAGATTGAGGGTATTTTACGAAAACTCGAGGTTTAAGTGGTTTTATGTACCCACTTGAGATCTTGTGTCGTTATATCAAACTAAAAATAAAATTGAAAATATAATAGTAACTTCCTTGTTTATAGAAATTGAAGACTATAGCGAATTCAATATTACAATGTTACCGGCAAAATTTTACCATATTCTATATTGTCGCTTTATTATTTAATTTAATTTTTTTAAACTTCTCATAATGCACACGAGCGTAGAAAGTCCTTCACAATAAATCATAAATTTAGTTACGCTTGCGACCAGAATATTTTTGAAAATGTGACAAGTTTTAGCAAAACAATATTTATGTCCTTTGTCAATTATCTTTATGGGCGTATAATTTTTTCCCCTGAAAAGACTTAAGACAGCAGGTGGGTGACTGAAAATATCTTTCTACTCATAAATCTTTATATAATTATTTTCCAATCACAATTAGATCTTCATTTAATACCTATTTTGTGCTACCGAGATTTTTATTTTATTGCTTTACTTTGATTTAATGACACATTAAATTTGAGTTATGTCGAAACATAAAAGTAAACGTTAATAATTAATTTAATAAACACTATTTTCAAAATGGATTATGAGTTGCGTGTGTTAAATTTTAGTCCGCGATTATAAATTTGCTTTTATATACTAATTCTTGTAGGTTTATCATAATAACTCTGGAATAATTAACAGGATAATAATTTCTTATTATGAAGGTTGCTTGTCTGATTAAACATACTAATGGCGGTTAAATACACAAATTTGTTATATGCGTGCTGCATAATTAGATTATTCTAAGATTATGCTCTTCCCATTTATGAGATGTAACCAATAAATTACATTACTGCACAAGAACAATTTAGATTCAGCATTAAAAGATATTAGGTAGGTTGTAATTAATTTCGTTTAAATGTTTGGCACAAATAGTTACAATGTTTGTAAATACGCCTACTTGCAACGTATTTTAATGAAGGAATGTAATTATTTATTTTAAATATTTTACTTTTATTTTATCAAAATACCACCGTCGTAATGTATGAATTGTATTTAAAGAACATGTTCCGTAAGTGCACGCAAAAATATAAGTTTAGCATCACATTAGTCAATCCGCGTTACATATTATACTTACACGTACTACTTCACAAAATATGACACTGAAGTACCTAATGGAAATAATTTTGTTTTGATGTAATGCATATGTTTACTATATTTTGTGCCAACTGATAGAGATTATATGCATCTTCACTTATTTTCGTAATTAAAATAGATAAGTAAGACATTTCGACAAATTTCATATTTTTCAGTGTATTAATTTGTGAAAATGTCATGTTCAAAGTAAAAAGAAATAATTACAAATTAATACCATAAAGCTGTTCGTTAAATACGAAAAGAAACAATATGTCAACGTCAGTTTTTTAAAACTATTTCATTTTTTAGTATAATTAAATTAGCGTGAGGTTCGGTTAACGCTTCATTGTAAATGAGCCCCATTATAACAACATAGATGAGATGTAGTGTAACGCGACAAATGTGTGCATTGTTTTAAAAATATCAATTATTGTTTTGTCTGAATTTTTGTCCTTCTTCAATGTACACGTGAACTGTAATTAAATGAAGATATATATATGTAGCCGTTGTAGGAGCTTTCCGTCTACTACAATACCGCCACAACGTATCAACACGTTGCTAAAAATAATACTAGTTATGTTGTCTATCGTTTCGGCAGATAAAACAAAAGAAAAAAACACTTTTATTTTTATTCACTTTCTTTTATTTCCGTTATGTTCCAGAAATTCTTGAAATGATTTCGTTTCTATTCTAAAAATAGCAAAATGAAGATCTTCACATACATTTATTATTATTGCTAGTGAAATATGTCAAAGCTAATCATTAAAAATATTTATTATATTACGTTAAATTATTGGTCCGAGTTAAAATAAGGAAATGGATAACGAGAGTACAAATCCAACAAGTTGAATGTTGTTTTAAATGTAAAACCAAAAGATTCAACTTGTTAACTTTGCCAAAAAAACTTTTTGGCACTGGTAACCGTTAAAAACAATTTAACGTGTTTTGATAGGTGATTATGAATGCATTATCATAAAATTATTTATTTCCACAGATACTAAATCAAGGATAAGAAACCAAACTTAGTAACAACTTTTTCTATTAAAAAAACAGATCTAGATTTTAAAAACGTTCGTAAACTCAAGGTTTATATATATTTATGTAAATTAACCCGATTAGTTTGGTCACATACATTTTTAATACAAAAAAATTGATTTCATATTCAAAATTAATAAAAACTAGGTTAACAATTTATTACAGTCAAATATCCTGATACTTTTTTGGGCGAATTGGTTAAAACATGAGCAACATTTTATATAAACAAATTATACTAAACTGCACATTTAGAAATTAAGTGAGATATTTACGAACAGAAGCCGCATCCTTAATAACAAATATTTACATATTATACCGGGACAGATTGATGAAAAAACAAGGTTTGTACTTATTCAAAATTTTGTAGCTAATAGTTGTTTTTGCATATAATGCAATTTTCTTTTGGCACTCGTTAACAATTTTTCTGAGAAATTGATGGCTACTTGCCATAAAATCTTTTATTATAAACTATTGTCATATTTTTTTGAGGAGGTATTTAGAATTCTTGGCGCACGTTTTGCACATTTATAATGTAGATATTATTACTTATTGCCCCTTTAGTTTCAGGTACATTTTTAGATTTTTCAAAAACTACTTATTTTTATTCTAATAATTATACGCATCTAAACTCAATTCTATCGAATCTTATAATTTTTCTTGAATTTTAATAGTTACTTAAGTCGCTAGCTGAAACGATTTACATTAAAACTTGTAGAAAGCTCTATTTAGATAATATCAAAACAAAATAATATATTACTTTTAAAAACACTGTTGAATTTTATAATTCTTTGTATGACTAAATGTTCTTAGGAGGAGGTTAAAACAAAAAAACGTTATGGCCTATTTCTATTATTTCTTTGCTGAACGCATTTTAATTAGATATTAATGATAATTAAATTGTTAAAAAGTATTATTTAATACTGAAAATTAAAAAATGAAATTAATTATAATATAAAGTGCTCAAAATTATTTTTCTTATCTATAACTAACGCAGCAGTGGCTTTTATAGCATAATTATTCAACTTGCATGTGTAATGTTCTTTTAACTCATATTTAAAAATAATTGCACTCTGTGTTTTATATACTAATATGAATAAATTAGCACTTATGCTTCCTAAATGATGAATTATTAAAAATGTCGGTAATAATTGAATTAAAAATTCAAATTTGTTATTCTTTTATATTTACTTTAGAGAAAATTATAAAAAACTAGATTGTTAATGAATTTCCGTTCCCAGATTAGCACGTTTTTGTGTAAATTTTTATGACAATCAGCAATTAAAGTATGAAATTATTAAAATAAACATAACGACAACATTAATTCTGTCATTTTTAATTAATTTTGTATATTTTAAATTGATTTCTCAAATGATGTGATGTAATATTGTTTCAAGGTTAAATGTGTATTTATTAATTTATTTGCTTACTTTACAAATAATCAGAATACCTTGATAGCAAAATAAAAATAAAAAGTTCTATTTCTAGATCCTTATTTAATAGGTGGTATGCGGTAACTTATATTGATTTGTAACTTTTTCTATCCCACATATTACGGATATGGTTTCGGTAGTTTACAAGCAAAAGCGTAAAATAGCAAATATTTCGGTTTAAATGTCACTTTTATGTATCTCTCCATAAAACAATACACTCTGTGTTTTTGATGTAGTGTACATACCTAATTAAAACAATTGATCCTACACATAAAACGGTAATTAATATGAAACATAGAACTAAGAATTAAAAAATGACGTTTAAAAAAAAAAAGAGGACCTATAGATAAACTTGATTTTTGTGTTTTGAATATTAAAGTTAAAATTTATAGTACTCTTAAAAGTAGCAGTTATAAATTTGTTTGTGTAACAGAAACCAGCCGCAAAAAGCCAAAGTTAAATCCAAGCATCATTCTTAATTCTACAAAGCGTAGGTCGTTGCCGATCTTTCGGGTCTTTAAGCCGTAAAATTAATAACATCACCTGATAAGATCTGTGGTTATTAAGGTGCTATATCCATATTTCTATTTATATTATAATTTTAACTTGCCCGACAGATGTGTTTTTGTACCGCACACAGAATTTTATTAAACTCACATTTGTAGCTTTCCGAGATTTATTTTAATATTAAGACTACAAAAGAACCGTTGACAAATTCTTCACAGCTTGAAGTCCAATGCGACAATTTAATAGAAAATTGTACAAAAATTAATCCTCCATTACAATACCAGCATGACCCTAACGGAGGCATATATTTATACAACATTACCGACCTAATAATAGTTAATCTGAATCTATCTAAAGCTTTTGTAAAGGTGAGTACGTGAGATTATTCGTTCACAGTATTAATATTATTTGCACATTGAAGTTGAACGAAATAATTGCGATGTCCTAACACAAAAATTATCTGCATTCATATCATTTTCAAATCTAACAATGCATTTTTCCTAATAAAATTTTAATTACGTTCCGATCTTCGTGTGCTTTATGATAAAGTGCTTGCTGATTTTGATAATCGTGCACATCTCTACCAGTGCCTAAGGGCCTGGTGACATATGCACAGAGACAAGATACTTTTTGATAGGATCTCATCCGTGCAGCTGGGCTTTTGTGTTATACCAAATTTAAAGTAACCTTAAATATCTGATACGAATCAGCTATTGTAAATAAGCAGCAAAGTTTGTACGTTTGTAAATATATGTATATACTTAAAAACAGTATTTTTGATTAATTATTTCTAAAACTGTAATAAATGATATGGTAATAGATATTTCCATTAGGATGGATCATTAAGAATATGCGGCAAGAAATTTTGAATATGATTGATTGTTTGATACTTAATCGGTGTGTTCTATTCAAACAAGCACTTAAATACTTGTTTTCAACTAACAGCTATTAAAAGTTTTTGTGTTAAATAAGTATAGATGTTTACATACCAAAAGTGTGTACCTCTTAAAAAAACAATTTTTCTAATTTATCGTTGTGTTAACAAAGGATACTGTTATTTTTTATATCTTACACATTTATCATCAAAACTTTTTTAAATAAAAATTCTATTAAATGTAAAATTAGTAATTACTCATTTAAAATATAATTTGTATTATACAATTTGTTTTGATGAATTTAATCGATTATTTACATCTACTATCACTTTTTTTCAGTTAGGTTAAAAATCCTTTTCTTGTTCACTTCTTAAAGAATAAGAAATTATTAATTAAACTGGAATGCAATAAGGATTATTATCTCGTATTTAATTTTGCAAAAATGTTCTTAATTTTGTTTCACAACAAAATCAAAAAGTAGGTATACTCGTAACTTTTATGGCGAAGATTTATGCATCATTAAATTTTTATTATACAAATTCTTCTTTACATGTGTATCAAAATTAACAATACTATTTTTTATTTTTTTATTCTTTAACGACTTGTTATTCTGAAATGGTAACTGTAGTACAGCAATGCCTAAAATGTCTAAGATAGACACTCGTTTCATCAAACGTCAAATTCTTGCTTCAGTTAAATTCGTTTGATCAAATAAGTTAACTTGATGAGTGTAGGTTCTGCGTAGTTTTTATTTCGTCATTGCTTTTCAATGATCAAAAACAAAGGACGGTGTTTCACACTATCAAATTTATTTGACGGAAACCCAAAATTTGAAGAATGTTTGATAGATATTAAAGCCACAATATTTATTTTTTGAACTGTTATTTGTGGATTCGCTAAACGTTTATAATCAATTTAAATGAAATACCACTAATTTTAAGAGAAAAGAGAACTCTTTTTCTTAAAATTAAACAGTAAATGAAGTAGAATCATTATGTAGATTGTAGATGAACAATCACTGAGTTAAAAAAAATTTCATGTTTTTAAATTTTTATTTTCTTAAACGCAACAACTTTTTATCATAACTGCATTGTGGAATTTCTTATTTCTGTAAAATCACAAACTAAAGCAATAAGAAATAAACACTTCAACAAAGTAGACAGCAAAAACCAGTAATGATTTTAGAGAATGCATTAAGACTTAATATAAATTCGAAAAATGTCCACACAAATGCATGTAAAAATTATAATATTGTAAAGATGTGTCACTCAAAATACTTACAAGTTACACGTTGGTATTACGATGAAAAAGAATTCTCACAAGGAAGATGTTGAAATTTAAATTTTGTGTGACGTTAATGTATGACAGTTTTCAAGTCACTTTTCATTAGAAATTATTATAAGTACGATTTTCTTATACGTATATCGATGTAATTACATTCGGTGTTTTTTGATTATGAAAAAAAAGTTATCTTGTGTTATTTTATAACTATCTGAAATTTGGCTCAAACATTTCGAATTAAATAATACTTTATTTATTATTATTATTGGTGTAAGCATTTTCTTAAACTACTTTAAGGTCGTAATTTATGGAAAATAGTTTAAACAAATATTATAGGCACTATGGGATGATGTTTGACTCAATATAGTTAATATAGTCAATCTGTTCAACAATGGTTTTTTTTTCATGATGGCTGTATTAAACTGGTCGTATCACAATATAAGAATAGTGTAAACAATATGACAAGCGGCTAATACATTTTAAGGGGTAGAAACCCCTCCGGCGAGTGATTTCACGGGACACGTCGCACGAATGCGTATTTTTTTAATATAGTTTTTAGCAACTAATAGATGGTATTAACACATGTTGCCTTTCCTAATATTAGTATTCTGGTAGTTAAATGCTGACAAGATACGGGCCGGCCCACCTGCATAGATTATGCGCTATTAGTATCATAAGTTGCCAGCCGTGTCTAATTACAGACATTCACAACTTACTTGTCACAAACGCAAACACAAATCATTTGTTGAAAAGTTAATACAGACGTCTTGCGGTATCAATTTTTTAGCCCTTACATTAATTAATGTTTTCAAAACATATTGCTACAGTTCGTTAAGTTAGAAAAGACCAATTTACAACTCGTTTCGTACTTATTCAAGCAGTTCTTTTCCAAATGCGTATTTATATCCTGATGTCATCTTGTCACATAACTCTCAGTACTCATACGTCTTATAGAAAATTATTTTTTAATATTTATGTTCCGCTGTCAATAGAAAATACCAGACGTTTTATTAGTTCCAGTTCAACTCCGATCTGCAACTTGACGGACCCTCCACGCATATCCGTTAATTCTTTCACCCATGAGTTAATATAAAGTGCTTCTATTAAATTACACACAGTTTTATATGTAATCGACCAAATTAAATATTAAAAACAAAGAGTGTTAATCCGATAATGAAGCTCGGTAGTTGACAGTGGAAAAACAGACGTGATAAAAACAGAGTTGGGTCATGGAAATCCTCTGGGAATTGTAGCCACAACCGCTACTATAACCAAAAACGGGCGATGAGATTTTGCCACCCGAGGCATTTCGCTTGTCTTTTACAACACACAATTTACCCATCCCGAAAGATTAGTTTATTCCGCTTTGTGTCAAAACCATCTCAATAACACAAAATGTATATTCTTGCCGATATACAACTTTCAAACTTTACTTCGCAATATTGTATTTCTACCAATATCTGGTATTTATTTAGCGGCAATGCAGGATGATTATATACTGGCAATGCGCCAAAGGCGCTTCAAATTTCATATTTACTAAGTTAACATTATTCTGCCACCTCTATCTAACGCTCCGTCGCGGGTTGAAAATATAAAGGCGTCTCGACACTGTCGCTTTCATTTAAATACGAATTACAATTAGAACAACTACTGTTAACGAGAAACAAGTTCAAGTACATCATTCTAAATGTTTTAAATTTTTGTAAGATTTTTATTAAAAATAAATTCACCGCCATTAACAAAAATAAAGTCAATCGATTTTTTCGTGTCTTAGTTATAACTGTCCAATATCAACTGAAGCATTTATGGCGTTTTTAAATATTATATTTGACAATTTACAACGTGTATGACTGACAGAGGGGTCATGTTTATCATGTCAGACCCTTGTTCCATTTTTCCTTTATCATATTAAGGATGACAATGTACGTTAATGTTGTCATAAATTATTAATTTTTACTTTTACCTGGTAACTATTGATTTAATTTTCAAATTTTCTTGTTCATATGAAATTAATTTATACTATTCTCAAGAAATTGTTTCAATTGTAGACGTATAGGTGCATTTCAACAGGATAATTTACTTGACCACTAATAATTATCGTTTATCAAAAAATTCCTTAAATAATGATAACCATGCGGCAAAGTAAACGAACCAAAACCCTATTTATTTACTTTTTCAATTATTAATATTAGAAATAATCATTATTAACAGATCATTAAGTCGGGAAATTGCTTCTCGTTATCGTTGTCAGATCGATATCTACTCTAACAATTTACGAATTTTTTAGGCAATCCGAAACACCCAACAGAGCGGGAATCTATTATAAAAGAAAGTGTAAAGATGGTCACATAGTGTAAACTACGAGAACTGTGAAACTCTGTTTTGAAAATTACCATAGAAGTAGATGATATTAAATTAATTAAAATTCCGAATTATTTACGTTTATATTAATTTTAGCAAATAGTCGACATTTGTGAACTGTTTTATTTTAGCAATTTGCGAAAAAGTTTACATTTTTTTATAACACTTAAAAAAATACGACCCGATAATTCTAATTCAATTTTCTGTGGGTACTAGTTCTTCTCAATAACAATGTGCAAATTTTTGGTGGTCAAGTATCTAGTAATTTGTGAATTACATATGCACAAAGTGAATGTATGCTTCATCAAAACCCACTGACTGAAAGCTGCTCTTTCAGTAAAATGCTCTTTTTCAGTTCATGAGCAGCAGTTACCCGATATGGATACAAATCCAAGTAACTTCTTAGAATTGTATAACAACTTTCAATAGAGAGCGCTATTTGTTAAGAGTTTCAATCACCTCCTGAGTGAGTTTCTTAGACCGACCACTTCCTTCTTTAGACAGACAGTCAGTTTTCTGGAAGTGGTTCACACCTTGAGTCTACAATATTCGCTCATAAAAGAATACCACCGCAGGAAACGCTTGTCGAAATTCATCAATTCATGCAGCGACATTGTATTGCCAAACTTCATCGACTTTAACACCATCACGAAATTACGATTCCAAAAAAATTTGTTGAGCTTGCGTAAAGACTATTATGAGATACGTAGCACCAAAATCTAAAAAAAAACCGAACAATTTATAAATAAACTTTTCATTCCGAAACGGAAATTGTAGGCCGGTCACCAAGCCAAGCTCTAAAAATTGAAAAGATTTAGAATTTGCAAAATTTACTGATGAACCTTCTAGTACCTACGATTGGAAAGAAAAATTGATTATTAATTTACCAACAAAGTTTATCTTTCAGTACTTTGTTTTTACGCAAATAAGTTTAACTTTAATTAGTTTCAGGCCAATGGAAATAGGATGCCTTAAACAAAACATTTTTTTTATATATCGGTGCTGCACAGACTACCCATAGTCTATGAAATTGTACTTCGATGTGCCATCATGATAGAATTCAAAAACGGGGTTTGGTGAAAGTCGTGCATGTGCATGCAGATTCTAAATCCTACTTATAATAGCGTACTGATGTCCAATATGCGGAATTGGGTTCCCGTATAGCATGCTATTTTTCTTTTATTCGATAAATTGATGTTTTTTTTCTAACTGAATTTAAATATAAATCAAAAGCAATAGATCTAATTTTTGACGTTTTTTCATTAAAAGAATTAGAGAAAATCATTGTCACAACAAGACTTTTTGTCCCACTCTGACATACTTTTTTTATTCTGTCTGCAAACTTTATCTTCAACGATTGGTGGAGGAAATTATATTTTTACATGCAAAACGTAGACCTTCCTAAATTTTTACTGATATATTCCCACACTTGAAACAATTAGATGTTAAACTGTAGACCAAACTACAGAAAGACGAAAATACTAAGGGCTAATATAATTACCTAAAATAATAACTAAGAATCAAACTTTGCTTCGCCAGATTTTTGCAAACATACTAAGAAATTTCCATAAAAATATAGTATGCAACACATGTACCTTTTCAGTCAATTATGACTATAAGCCTAATTAAGACTTACGCCAATAAGCTCAGAACATCAAAAATAGCAATGATAAGTATGGTATTTCTCTGAGAAATAGAACATGGTGTAAAGAAATCCGTAATAAACGAAGTAACAAGAACGAAGAACAAGTTGTTTGGACACGTTTCTAGACAAACTGAAGACAGATGGCTTTGGAAAGCTACCGAATTTTTGTTGTTTATTTCCTACTAAGAATTTTATGGCACCCTAGGCGATGGAAAAAAAACAATTGTGATATTTTAGAACGCTCATGTAAAAAGCGGTTAAGTATTTTGTGATTACTGCATAAGCTTTGTGTATTTTGCTATTCGTCATAATTAAATCCGGTTATAAAAATATTATTAGTTGACAGAATAGTCCAGAAAGTAGTATAATTAGTTACAGTATATTACATAATTAGATGTAGGGATAATCACCATTCTTAGCAAAGAAATGGTATTTTTAAGTATTAGACAAAATAAACTTTTTTATATAATGTAATTGCAGGTAAACTTTTATATACAGAACAACTTCATTCATTAGTTACAATATTTTCCAAAAAATTTACCTACCTAAATTTTGTATAGTTTTAAAAAGCGTTGCGATGAAATGTCTCTACTTTAAGAAGTTCCGCAATCAAATGTACTGGGGTATTGCACTCTTAACACTCAGGGCTAGATATAATGTGCTAATTGTATTTGTTTAACTTGTTTATCTAAGTACATCTGAAGTATTAGTTGGCCTAACAGAAATAAATTTATGGGACCATCTTTTCTTTGATCGAGCGTAGATTTCTATAGTTACATTGTCGCAACATTCAACAATAACTTGATATTTCTTGCTTCTATGGTGTATAGAGAACAACAATAAAACATACGATTTATAAAAAATTTATTTCTGTTGCAGTCGACGCAACATGAATTAATTTTTGATTTATTAAAATATTATACCTTAAAAAAATAAATTCGGCGACGTTTCGCAAATTCCAAGTTTGCTTCATCAAGCATATCAAAATCTAGAAAAGTAAAAATACATAATTAATAACTAGATGAGCCAGAATGCTACGGACGCATACATTAGGGACCTTTATACATAAAAGAAGAAATCATGGCAAATTAATGTTATATATTTTTTATAAGTCGTATATTTTATTGTTATTCACTATACACACTACTAATTTTCTTCTAAAATTAATAACTTTATATATTCTTCCATATAGATATTATATTACTATGTAGCGATATTAATAAATGCAATATTAAAAATTCTTTAAAATTTTATAGAGCAAATTGATTCAAAAACGAAACTTCCCGCAGACAAAGCCTTTCAAGTGTAAACGGTACTTTTCTGTAAATCGGATACAATAGGCCCTCAGTACTCGTAATAAAAGTAGAACTATATTTTGGTAAATTACTCATCAGACAACGTTTTCAATAAAAAAAGTGTAACATATACTATACAAATGATAAAACGATTCATTTAAAATTGATTTTTTGAGTATCGAATTCAATTATAAGAACTCATATATAACAAGTAACTGAAAACTTCTGTTTACACCAAGGCTTTGCTCCCTCACACATGTGGTATTTGTCGTGTGGGATTTTAAAATATTATGTTTCTAACATATTTGGCTCGTGCTACATTCAAGTAAATAAAAGAAGAGATTTTAATTTCCTAAAATGATTATAGCACATATGCCAAGTTTTAATAGGTTTGAGTTTACGTAAACTTGAAACATCAAGGGGATGTATATGAAACGAACTCAAGGGGTGCGTACGTTAAATGGTCCGTACAACTATGAGAGTTAAGTTTGTCTTCGGCTAAGATATCCTGATTAAATAAGACGACAATCATAATCTCAAGAGTTGGCTTCTTAGATGGAATGACATTAATAAAAGTGATACGTTTTGTTTGTTGGATTTGAAAATATTTATGTGTTTTGCTTTAGTTTCCTATGCGTGCTCTCGTAAAAAGTTTTAGGAAAATGGGATTTCATCGGATACTGATGAAATATATGCGTACTTTTTATACGACCTATACGGAAAATAAACCATTTTTATTTTCTTTTCGGTTTATGTTTACTGATGTGGTTCTGTATTGAACAAAAGCCTATTTCTATTTTCCTTTGTAGGTAAATATTGCATTTATTGTTGTGCCTACTTGTAAAATATCGAATGTATAAAAGTGCTTTGACAAAATAGAATAAAACCAGTAAAGCGTGTTCCTTGACAATTCTTGTAATTTGGGTATGAGTTCGTACCCAATGAGCCGTACATACCTACCATCCTATTTAAAGTGAAAGATTTTAAAATTTTAGGATCTTGTTATTACGGGGACATTTTTCAGCCAGATTTATACAAACGATAAAGCTTGAATAGACTATTGTCAAATTAAGGATGTCATTTAAGTACGCACAATAATACTAAAGAATCATAATAAATGCGGCTATCACAATAACATATAGAATTACATTTTAAAATTATATACAGAGCTTCATATTGTTCAACCTTATAAATTTAGTTTAATATCATGTCAATAAACTTCTTTTTAACCAGTTATTGGAATTCGAAAAGAAACATGTTTATTGTAAACAGTTTCAATAGAGAAATTAATTAAAATAGTTGACTAGTTGTATCTATTAGCATTTAATTAAAATTCTTATCTGCTCTTAAACAAATTCGTAAAAATATCAAAAATTAACAAAGTCGCAAATTCAAATAGTACCTACCTACGTTTAAAATTTATTATTTACAGTGTGCTGGTTAAATTTTAAATTAATATTAATTGCACTATTGCATCGTTCCTATAAATTATTAAAGTCGACTGCCTTGATACCATAAAAAAGAGATTATTATTAATATTGTTACATTCCATTAACTTTTTGGAAGTGGTCCAATCTTTAAAATGTTACCATTCGCCAGCTCATGTATGATTTATAATTGGTTTTAATATTAATTTTGGACGATCAACTGATGAAGGCGTTTTAGGCGTGGTATCCTGATCGTTTACTTTATGCTCCACGTAAAAGTTGTAATATGTTTGATTCGAAGAAGATTAACGTTATTAAAATTAATAAGACGGGCCCCGTTTTTTCAGATAAATGGTTTTTACATACTAATTACCTACTTATCGTCGTTTTTTTTTTGAAATGTTTTGATTAATGACATCATTTTTTTTTATTTTTCTCACCAAAAACATCATTTGCATTTTTTATGAGTTAATTATGTTTTCGAGAATTTTTCTATCATATTTAATTATAATAGGACATTTATATGCTAAAAATACTATTCCCTTAATTATAAAAAAATAAACCAATACCAAAAAGTTGACGGTGACGATTGTTTCTTCTACTCGATCTCGAAAGCTTGCTAAGCTCGTGAGATAGTAAAGAAAGAATATATGGAAAAGAGCTTTCGTCTCGTGTAAGATACGACATACTAATTACATTTGGGTTTTTGTCTTCAAGCAACTGCCAGGAAACTATCAACTGATGTATATAGTGGCATACCAGATAAATTAACGGTGGAATTCTAACAAAAAATTATTTAAAAGTCAAAGCAAAGAGACGTAATAAGCAAATATATAACACGTAAGAATAAGATGTATAGAACTAGAATTGTAATGTAGGTATACACTGAGCGTATAATGCCATCGTCAACATCGTTTTTGGAACAGGTCAAAATTAGTCAAAGAATAATATTTAACTGGCGCTACTTCTTTTAAGTTTATCGTATGTTATTTTCGCGGAAACAAAAATAAATAAATAGTTTGGACCAGGAAAAAAGGCTTATAATCAATTTGGTGGAGTAGCTTAACTTAAAAATTATGAAAAGTACGGACATCATTCTGAGATACAAAAAAAGTTGGCTCCTAAAAATCATTTCGAAGTGATGGAAATGGGAATATTCTTGACTATGTTTGTGTAATAGGACTAGTAGTAATTGCTCGAATAAAAGGCTAATTGCTAATTGGAACAGAATACAAAATTGCTCTTCTGATTGACTAGGATAATAATCTTGTTGTACATAAACATATCACGGTAATATTAAGTTAATCTTGCGTCACCCTAAAACCTTTTATTGATAATAACAATACTTTTTATTGGCATCATTTACCATTGTTCATGAACCCGGCCTGAGCTTAATACACCCAACAAATTTTACTGAGTTTAGAGAGCTTTGGCCAAGAATTTCTCTTTTCTGGAAAACCCATAACTGTTCTCTCTTTATTTTACCAATAAGTTTACTCAAAATAATCTCAAGAACAAAATTAAATAGGTCTGGAAAAATGAAATATCACGAAGCTGATGAACTAAATTTAATTTTTTTAATTATTCATCACTCTTACAGTACATTCTTACGCAAGGCAGAATCAATTTCTGTAGCATCTCACCAATTTATCAACGATTGATTGTTATGTTTTGAATACCCCATCGATTAAAGAAAGATTTGAAACATCATCAGATATACAGTTTGATTCATTAGGTTGGACCCAATATACCTTATACCCATAATTTTATACATACATCAACATAATCTAAGGTTTTCAATTTTTATTTGATTTGCTTGACTTTACTTTCGTTCATATTGTATTTTGTTGTTGATTTTATTTTCAGGTAAACAAAGTATCCATTAAACAAGTACAGTTAATTATTGATAAATCTTAAAATGTTTTGAATTTTAACTTTAGTGTGTTACTTATCCCACCATTTCTGAGTTGTTTCACAAAAATTCTTGCCCATTGACAAGTGTAAGCATAAATTGCGTTAAAAAACATAAACGAACAAAATATACGTCATCATTTGTGTCCTGGCGAAATTAATAGGGCATTTGGAATGCTGAAAGTTGGAGTAATACAAGTTGGCGTAGCGGAGCGGCTAGGTTCAATACAGAGCGTAATTAGCCGACTATGGCGAAGATACAGGCAGTCCCAGGAAACAACACCTTGGAAGAAAACGCGCTACCACTGCTATACTGAGTTAAAATTGCGCGTCTCCAGGCTGTTTATAACGTGACAGTTCACAGACGTTTCCTTAGAGTTAACCAGGGGAAATCGAGGACATCGCGTAAACTGGGCCTGAGAACACTTAAACTGGACTCAAAAGCAATGGTCGACTATACTTTTTTTTGACGAGTCGCGATTCGGATTAAGACCAGATACTCGCAGATTAAGAGTGTAGCATCAGCCTGTTGATGCAGTAAGGCATGCCTAAGAAGTGCACAGCTACCGAGATGGTACTGTAATGATATGGTCGGGAATTATGCTGGGTAAGAAAACTGATTTCGTTTGTCTAGATCAATTATGAAATGCTGAGCAATATATCTAAGATATTCTTGAACCTGTTGTTCAACCACTTGCAGAAGAGTTGGACCGAAATTTAACTTTTATTCATGACAATGCACGTCCACATGTGGCAATAGTTTTTACTAATTGGCTAAATGAAGCAAGAATTGAGGTTTTGCCATGGCCAGCTCAATCCCATTGAGAATACATGGAATACGCTTCAGAGAAAATGCCTGATACAAAATCGACGGCAACTTCAAAACCCTTCTTTCACAAAAAGATTTGAAAAATCTGATTCTGTCTATGCTAAGAATATAGAAGGCGGTTTTAAACACCAAAGGAGGACCCACTCATTATTAATTTTTTAATTCAATATAAGGTTGATTTTGAATTGTTATTTAGTTCCATTTTGTAGAATTTCTACTTTTAATTAATAAATTATTATTAACATTATGTTAAATATTAATTTAAGTTAATTTCACTAAAAGATTACTTTATATTTAACTTTCAAGTTAAAATGGGAAAAAAGGTGTAAAAAATTATTTTTTTTTTGAGCAAATAATATACATCCTTAGGTTATGTTTATGTGTGTATAATATGTTAAAATGTACAGGGTGTCCCAGAAATTACTCCCCAGGCTTGTATTTCCGTTATTTTTTATGTTTTTATTATTTTTTTAATGTTTCGTAAATGAGACTAAATTCTCTATAAGATAACTAAATACAATTTTCAATTCTGCACTCGTATAATGGTAGCGATATTCAACTTTTTTTTTAAATAGCATAATATATTTTTTTAATATTTCATATATTAATATTTGATACCTCGGTTATGTCATATTATGAATGTAACAGTAAAGTACCAACTTGATTCGTCCAGAATAAAACGTTACTATAACACTCGAAAATTTCGAAAATTTTAAAATAACACATGAAAACTAGCACTAAACGCTTGAAGAAAAAATAATATATTTCACTTGGAGTTAAAAAATATAATTGTTTCGCTTAATTTGCTATCTCGGCTAACGCCTCACCAACAGACATTTAAGCTCAACAATTGTAGTGTTTAACTCCTAGTAAAATAATCTACTATTACTTATCTTATAGAGAATTTAATCTCATTTACGAAAATAAAAAAAAAATAATAAAAAAATAAAAAATAACTAAAATACAAGCCTGGGGAGTGATCTTTGGGACCCCCGTATATTATGATAAACGGAACACTCAAAAATTAGGAAAATCAGTTTGACAACTAACTTTACGCATTGTTTTTATAAGCTCCTAGATAAAAATGACAAAATCAGTTATTTCCATGGCAAACTTAGCCTCAACTATTAATCATATTTTTCTAAAAAATTCTTATGTAACACCTATATTTTTTTATATGGTTGTAAAGAGAATAAAAGGTACTACCCGAAATATTAAAAAATATATTATGCTATTTAAAAAAAGTTGAACATCGCTACTATTATACGAGTGCAGAATTGTATTTACTTATCTTATAGAGAATTTAGTCTCATTTACGAAACATTAAAAAAAATAATAAAAACATAAAAAATAACGGAAATACAAGCCTGGGGAGTGATTTCTGGGACACCCTGTACATTTCAACCTATTATACACACATAAACATAAACTAAGGATATATATTATTGCTCGAAAAAAATAATTTTTTACACCTTTTTTCCCATTTTTGTCTTGAAAGTTAAATATAAAGTAATCTTTTAGTGAAATTAACTTAAATTAATATTTAACATAATGTTAATAATAATTTATTAATTAAAAAGTAGAAATTCTACAAAATGGAACTAAATAACAATTCAAATCAGTTTGACAACTAACTTTACGATTTGTTTTTATAAGCTCCTAGATAAAAATGACAAAAATCAGTTATTTCCATGGCAAACCTACCTTCAACTATTAATCGTGTTTATCTAAAAAAAATCTTATGTTAGGACCCATATTTTTTTATATGGTTGTAAGGAGAATAAAAGTTACTATACAAAATATTAAAGTTGAATATCGCTACCATAATACAAGTGCAGAATTTGAAAAATGTATTTACTTATGTTATAGAGAATTTAATCTCATTTACAAAAATTTAAAAAAAATAATAAAAAAATAACGGAAATACAAGCCTGGGGAGTCATCTCTGAGACACCCTGTATAACGCGATACATAGCAGAAGTGCGATGTAACTGGCGCCCTACAGAAGTTACGCAAAAATTACTAACAAAACGTTATTTGGCACCCTATAAGGTAAGTGCTCCAATTTTGGCGGTGATGGTACGAAATGGCAACTTGTTAAATAAAATAAAATGGGTACAATTAATACCCTGTATTATTAAAACTCGTAACGTGGGTAAAAGGCATGTTTGGTCCAATCACCATGTTTTGGTCTCTTACACCCCGGGTTCCTCCTTAACCTATCCAAAATGTTGATTGGGTTTTTTTGCTAGGTTCAGACAAAGTATTAAAACACTTTTACTTTTCCCCTGTCATCCTGTATACTAAAATCTAAAATTTGTGTGTTTTTGTTTGTTTGTTTGTTAGGTCCTCTAGGCCAAAACTAAGTATATAATTGGGATCAGCATTAAATTGCGGGGAGAGAATGGTGGCTTGTGCTCATGTATTAGAAAAGTTTTTTTTTTACTTGAGCCATATTCATACGACAGGACGAGCTTTCAACTAGTTGATTACTAAAATAACAAAGAAGTTTGCTGCCTTGTTTCGCTCGTAAAATTGCCGCCCTCCAAATTCGGCCGCTCTCGCATGTCTAATACTTTGGACACCACCAATCTAACCCATACTCGGTTTATTTCATCTACCTATATTCACTTCTATTTAATTTACTTTTAATTTTTCCCGCGTTTGTTTGTGTTTATTTTTTTTAATTAAACAATAGGGAGATAGTTGTAACGACAAATTTTATACATTTTTTTGAAAGACGTTAAACACATTTTCTCATAAGTTTTCACGCCATTGTTGTATAAGAATCTTCGGTTTTCCAACTCCCTAATAAAAATGAGTTTTTTTTTGAAAAATGTCTGCTTAAAATTTGAATGTTTTTTCGACTTGCCAATATTTATACATCGAGAATTTTTTTCGTCTAAAAATTAAGACTTATATACAAATGGTTTGTAAGAAAACTGAAATTACAATATTGTATTTGACCGAAAACAACAAGATACGCAAAAAATTGAAATTATATCAAATAATTTAACGTTTAAAATGGTATTAAAAACAGACGATGAAACAAAAACCTACATTTATCTTAAGAAAACATTATGCTAAATGTTGTTGTATTATTTTTACTACTAATATTTTGCACATTTTCAATCATAAAATTTATATGTTTGCAAAGACCAGGAAACAAAATCAAGTAAATTTGCATCAGGAAACCTTGGCGAATTGTGTTTTTTATACACAACCACAACATTTACTTAAGCCAAGGTTTTAACATTGGTATATGCTAAGGGTCGCGGATTTGAAAACAATCACAAGAATTGTACACGTACACTAGTAATTCTTAAAGAAGAAAAAAATCTTATTATATTTAATTCCCGTAGTTTAATTAAATTTTTAAAAATAAAATTCTTCTTAGTTGCAAAATTATGAACCATAATATTCATAAGGTTTTTATTTTCAGATATTAAACAAAACTAAACAATTGTTTCGTAAATAATCATAAAAATTTTTGTTCTAATGATCCTAAACATTTCTCTTTTAATTTGATAGATTACAATCGTCGAATGTGTAAAAAATTAGTATGTGAGAGAGCTATACAAATCAAGACAATTGTTATTGAAGAACAAAATTTGATAATCCTAAAACAACCATAAAAATTTAAAGTCTTTGTATGTTAATTTTTTTTGCGTTTTTACAAAATAGCAGTTATTTTGATGAATTGTCATGAATATAGAAAAAATCTATGCCGTATAAAACTCTTGTCATATACTCGTTTAAGAATTTTACGAAAGATAAAGAAGTAAATTGCATATTTGCAAAATGAGTTTGTACATTAGCATAGAATAAAACCGCCATTAGACATGCCACAACAAAATTAAAGTTTTTGAATTTTCCGAGGTGATGCAAAGATGATAGAAATATCAAAGCATAACAATGTAATTGGACAAACATGTCTCTG
Organism: Abscondita cerata; assembly: GCA_030710515.1. NCBI lineage: Eukaryota > Metazoa > Arthropoda > Insecta > Coleoptera > Lampyridae > Abscondita > Abscondita cerata. The sequence goes on along the minus strand of JALBCR010003755.1, from coordinate 102,111 downwards.
GTTGGTAGATTAGCGTGTTGAACGAGACTAGCGTGACAAACCGCACTAGTGCCGGTAGCAATGCAGTTCCACTTTCAGTTAAGTAAAAAAAAACACACCTCTACTTTGTGGTTACACACATACGGTGGAAAATCAAATAGCACGAGATTACCGTGTTCGTAACGCCCTGTTATCGATGTTACGTTAAATTTGAAAATTATACCGTGTAAGCGTTTACCACCAAATTAAAATACCAAGCTAATTTTTTTAACAACTTCATTTTCATCCGAAATTTCACACCTTCCTATTCGTATTTCTATTCTTAAATTATAAAATAAGTATTGAACTTTATTTAAGAATAATGTGCACCTTCCTTGAATAAAAATAGAAAACATAAATACTTTTGGATAATAACAAAGTAACACGTAAAAAAAATCAATGGTCTAAAATTAAATATCGTTGGCATTCAAAAAATAATAAACATTGTGGGTAAATGTGCTTAGCCTATTTTTAAATTTATTGATTCTAAACTCTATAAAAATTACCTCAAATTATTATTTATCATCCGCATTGGAAAAATTCCAAAGTTGTTTTCATGTATTAATAAATAACATTTTGTTCTTTTTTTCTATTAATTATAATTAGACAGATTTAATTTTTTGAAAATATTTAGACGTTTCATGTAGAAAGAGATCAAAGGGATTAAGTTTAAACCGTTTTTACATAAATTAATGATTCTTAAGTTAATATTAAAGAACATGTGGTGACCAGATAATCTATAACGTATTTGTGTGAAAAAGTAAAAAAAAAGGATCGTAAATCAAAATGTTAATGATTGAATAACAATAATAATATTATGTTTCTTGGGTTTAACTGCCACAAATAAAGTTTTTTACTTATGATATTGGAAAGTGTTTATTACTGTTAGGATTCATATCATTTAAACAAACAGTAAGCGTGTTATGACACAACTTGAGTGATTCCTTTGTGGATGCATGTGTTCATAGAACTGTAAAATATGTTTTATTGTCACGTGTTTCGTGTTTTTATGTGTCACATATGGCACATTAAAGTCATTTGTTGTAATATTTTTCGATAGGGGTGTTCTGCGACCCATTGATTACGTTTAATGCACTGTTAAATTAATTTCAATTTAATCGCTAGAACAAAGGGAGGCAAAAGCGACAACTGTGTTTACTCTTAATGCAAAACCAAAACAAATTTGAATGACAATGACAATATAACTCATTCAAGATAAGGCGAGAATAACAGAAAAGCTTTTATTAATACTGGCATAACTCAAAAATGTACATTTGTAAGTATAATTTGATTTTAAAATTCAAATGCAGCATATTTAAAACGAAACGACTAATATGAAAATCTTGAATCTTATTGTGAATGCGGGGTAAACATTGACGAGAATTATGAATACAATTTCCGGTACTCGGTTTGTCATAAAACTTGAAATATGTTGTTGAATTTACTTATCTAACAGAACAACCTCGCGTGACGTGGTTTCTGCGATTTCCGCCCTGTGGTAAACTTGCGTATTTAAAGGTTAACACCGTTAATGCCACATCGTGATATGGTAGCTTCTCGTTTATTTATTTTCCAACTTAATTGTACTTAGATTACCTACAGATTTATGTAGTACCTATGAAAGTATAATTTTAAATTCCATCGCTCAGGAGAAACCTTTCAAGAAAATATTTCTTTTTTAGCAATCGTCAAAACATTTGTCATATCTATATAGTAATCTAAATTGCTTTTATATGTTCGTATAATTTACGACATTTTCTAATTTTTGTTAGATTTAGAAATCTATAATTTGTGCTAAAATGTTATGCTTAAACTGTTTTAAACATAATGTAAATATCCGAATAGTAATTCTATGAATCGCACTGTTTTAAAATAAAACATAATTTGAGGAAAATGTCGATGTTCTATTTGTGGTAGTTCTACTATTACTCAGTTATAAGCATATGTTTAATAGAAGAATGTCTTGCATTCTTTTAATAAAAAACCGTAAGTATTTCGCTTAAATAAAAGGTTCAGAGATGATTTGTTGATGAGTTATCTAAGAATTATGAAAATAATATAATTTTTACCCAATCGTATTTCAAGAACTTTTTCAAAATCTAATTTTAATTGTTATAAAACAATCAACCCTAACCTTTTCTTTTCTGAACAATCGTTAATTCTTGAAAGTAATGAAGAAATTTAAAATCGAAAACGATTTTCCTCAAGTAATTGTAAAATTTTGTGAATTCAATTCGTGATCGAACTGGAACGGCATCATTCGACATGAGTGTAATCACAAATTAGATTAAGCACTACTTCGAATTTAAACAAAACGTAATTAATACAAATTGATTTTTTACTATGAAGGCAAGTGTGTTAATTTTAAACAAATGCTTTATTTAGTATATGTAATTGATTCTTTAAATACCTACTCGTCAAAACTTTAAAGTACACTGTATAATTTGTTGTAAACGACATTTGAGAATAAAATAGAAAATTAATTAGAAATTTCATTTATACTATAGGGTTTTAAAAGAATGCCGGATCACGATGTTAAAAGTATAAAAAAAGGAATTGTCAATGTGAAACCAGACTTTTAGTAGGCAATTAGTATTCTGGATTTATATATTTAAAAAAAAATAACGGAAAATAAAGTTGTATTCTTAAGTAATTAATTTAATGAAAAACGTACAATGCTTATAATATGGTGATTATTATGGTTCATTGACCACTAATTTTATTTCAAAGACATTTGTGGTACAAAAGCAATTTTCTAAATGAGTTACATTTTATAAATATTAAATGTAGTTCTACGAAGAAAACTGTAAATTTTATATAACACTAAACAACGTTGTGTTACTTTGTGTCGATACGTCTTGTTTGCCAATTGCATTAAATTAGAATAACCAGCGGTTATAATAGCAAATTGCATGTTATTCTTAGCCATCATGAATACGCGGTAATTTATTTTGTTGATTGAATTTTTATGCAATATTTAACAATGTTAATAAATATTTGAAATTTAAAAATGGTCTTATAAATATTTCAAGATAGAAAAAATGAGGAAGTTGCATTTTTACACTTTACATATATAGAGGTGAATGCGTTTGCACATGGACTAAAAAAATACATGTCATAAATCTTTTCAGATGTGTTTGATTCGTTACCTTTACACACTCGTTTTCTTTAATTAATGATTTTGTATTTAATAATATTTATATATTTTTGTTTGCATGTGTTCAGAGAAATTAAAACAAGAAAATTCCATTAAATTAATTAACTACAAGTATATAGTTATTCTACTAGATACGTCATTGTTTAATAAGTAAGACTGAAGTTAGTTACGCATATTCACTAATGCGGTATATGTCAGTTCTGAATTTAATGCGTTATTATAATACGATTTCAGTACGTCCGGCAATAATTATTGACATTAATGACCGTACTCTGTAATAAATTAAATTGTAAACTTGTACATAAAAAACAGAAAAATTACACTCATAAGTACGTAACAATCAAATACGACAATATTTTTCCCTTGATAATAAGACTAATGAGTCCTGACATGAAGCTAGTCCAGAAACTCTGGACAGCAATTAACCTAATCATCCCGGAATAATGGCTGTCTGTCGTGTTACATGTGCAGGTACTATTCCGACAAACACTGACTGTATATTGACAACATGTTTTTGTTTAGATTACTATTTTAAATATACTTGTAACTAACGAAAACTATTTTGTTTATAATTAGGTATTTAAAATCGATATATAGCTGTAAATTGTTTATGAAACAGAATTTGTTTAAAAAGTTACTAAACAAAATGTTTAATTATTATTATTTTTACTTATGGGTTCAAATAATTAATTAAGGATTAAGCTTCTTGGCATTGGCACTATAAATTCTAGTAGAATTTCAAGATCTAAAACTTTGGAATTACTTCAAATATATAAACTCTGTAACGTTGTAATAATGTACTATTAGGGGGTTATTGAATAGCCAACTATGAATATTTTACCTTATTACTGAATTTAAAAGTAAGACATAGAGGGAAAACTACCCTTGAATCTTATCAAGTGAAATAAAATATTAATTTATAGTATGAAAATTTCAATTCAAAGTAGAATAGGATGTCATATTAATACAATAGGTATTATGATACAAAAACAAATACAGTGTGACCAGTAAAAACCAGTAAAAAGTTTTTCTAAATGTAAAATTTTAGCTGACTAAGATAATTTTTATTTTTTTTTGTAAATTGCATACTGTTGCAAAGTTAAATCAAATCTAGAAAAAATCTTAGTTTTTATAATATTTTATTCCTGACATTTTCTAAAATATAACCATTTGAAATTTGTGTTTTTTTTACAAAATTCAAACAGGGCCATTAAAGTGACACATGTGACACAAATACTATTTTATTTCTGAAAAGATTTTGTGTCTAAAAATAAAACATTTAGATATAAGGGACCTTAGTATCAGAAACCCCTTAAAATATTTCCAGGAGAAAAATTGTGTGTTGAAAGCAATGAAAGGAATAATGAAATGTAATTTTAAGTTTTTGAATTGTTTGAATTTTTTTGGAAATTTGATTCTTTTAAGTTTCATAATAATAATGCGCATTATTTTTAGATACAAACTATTTTATGAAACAAACTTGAATTGAGTAAAAGAAAGTAAACGTTGATCAAATTTTAATACACTTTTTGAATTTTGTAGAAAAACATTAATTTAAAAACTATATTTTAAAAAAATGTATCTGAAATAAAAAAATTATATACCTCACAAATAAAAACAAAAACCCTGAGTAGGCGTGGTGGTGGCGTCGTTATTTATCAAGTACAGGCCAAGCAAAAAGTATTTGGGTGGCAAATTTAAATATTTGTGGTTAATTCAAATTCCTAAATTTTTGTAACAAAAATATTAATTATTATTAATAACACGTTTGTATATGGTTCTACGCGGCTACAAGGTTGCTCAAATTGCAAAAAAGTTTATTAATATTTTACAAAAAAATCTATTTTTTGGAGTTCTATTTTTCGTATTTTTTGCGTTTATTTTTAAAAATCTAAAAACACTTTTTCATTGCCACTTTTAGACCTTTAGAAAATAGTGCTCTCAGATGTTTAATCCAACATTTCACCTCGGAGAAACAATCAACAACTTTATTTTTTTATATGGCCGCATACAAAAACACCTTGTATTTGGAAGTATTTTTTTATTACAAATTCAACAATGTATCACAAATAATTGTTTAGAACCTAATTTTGTAAGAAATAGTTTAAATTGCCCAACTTTATTGCAATTTGAGCGACCTTGTATTTTTTACCGTTTTCAAGATCCCTATGCTGTTCATTTTTATCTTGAACACAATATATATGTACGGGTGTCCTATTTTCGATGTAGTTGGGGAGTTTCAGGTATTTCGCAAATGGATAGGGAAAAACCGTAGTCGGGATCCTTGGCCCGATTTTTGAGACAAATTCAATAGTTTAAACAGAACTTCGATATCTCGACTTGTTTGGGAGATACATAGTGTTTTGCGTTTTATGCCGTTTTCTTTAAAACTTCATAACTTTTTTGTTTGTGAATATCCGATGAACAAAAGTTCATCTTATGAATTCACAAAGTCTGTCTGTCTGTCTGTCTGTCTGGATGTCCGTAGCTTTTTTCCTGTTGACATTTTTGAAAATTTTCTTTCGGATTCCTATAGAACATCAAAATCTAAGACATTTTTGCTTCGATCATTTTTTGTCTATCTCATCGGCAAAGTGATCAAATCGGCTCCCGAAAAAAATTTTAAAAAAATTTTACAAGTCCAGTCAAATTTTCGAAAAATTTTTAAGCTAAATAAGCAGTTCTTTTATTCATCCCGGCAATGCAAGCTTGCGCATTCCCAACTGGTTTTTATTTTAACTAAAACATTTTTTGTGCATTTTTTATATGAAATTCAATGACGTACTCAAATTTGTTCTAGCCTAACTAGTTTTTCAGTTACAGACCAAACATGCATTTTTTTAAATGGAAACCATATTTGGTTATGACCCCATTGATTAGAGAATTTTTTTAGGTTTCTGAAAATATATGGTTTCATATATTTATCTTGGCAAATAAGGAAATTATAAATATTTTTTGAAAAACACTTCTTGATGAAAGTCATATATAAACCTTTGTTTACTTCGCGCATTCGTTGCTAGTTTTTTGACACTTCACGCAGTTAATAATCAATGGAGTCATAGCCAACTATGGTTTTCATTTAAAAAAATGCATGTTTGGTAAAAACGAATTAAGCTAGAATAAATTCGAGTACGCCATTGAATTTCATATAAAAAAATGCACAAAAAATATTATAGTAAAAATAAAAAATATTCACAAACAAAAAAGTTATGAAGCTTTAAAGAAAACGGCATAAAACGCAAAACACTCTGTATCTCCCAAATGAATCGAGATATCAAAGTGCTGTTTAGACCATTGAATTTTTCTCAAAAATCGGATGAAGAGTCCCGACCACGGTTTTTCCCTATCATTTCGCGAAATATCTGAAACCCCCCATACATCGAAAATAAGACATCCGGTACATTGTACATACCTGTAAGCTGTGATTGTGTACGTATATGACCGACACCAATTTTTAAATTTGCATATTTTCCGGGATTTTGTTTTATTCTGTGTGCTGTAAAAACGAAAAAGTTTTATCTAAGTTGAGTCGAATTTAACTTCGCAACAATGTTGCAATTTACAAAAATTGGGCAAAAAATCTAATTTATCTAATGCAGTATGTATTTAGTGTTAGGTGGTGTTAATGCTTCATATCAAATTGCTACGAATTGGTCTCGCGGTTTTAAAATTAGAAAACACCCTAGTGAACGATATCCTCCTTGTGCTGGTGTCCAACAACGAGTGTTTCGTCAGCAAACATGAATTTCAAGATCACCGCCAAGATCTCTGAATTACTCGAAACATGTAGCATCTTTGTTGAGCCAAGTCATTGTTAAAAATATTTAAAATGTACTATACGAATAAATAATGTTATCCAAAAGATGTGTTACAGCTGATCAACCCCATCAACACCATAAACCCAAAAATAGCATGGAATGGCAAAAAGATTTTGTTAATACATACTTTTTGGGATTTTAGTTCTGCTAGTTGATCATTGACCAAAGAAAAAGAAATTGGGTTGGTTTCCTTCATCAGGATAATGCACTCTATCATAAAAGTATGGAATTTAAGAAACACGCCAAGAAAAACAATTTTATTTACAAAATTCCCAAGCGCTTTAGCCTCAATTGTAAGAAATTTATTAGACTTTCAGTAAATTATGTAGAAAAGTAATAAGGTTTTTGAGAACCCATTTCAATTACTTCTATGTTAGAGATCATAACTTTCACATTCAAAGTTGGTCATATGACAGTATTGCTGTATCTGAAGATATAAGGGATATGATGACCGTTAAATGTAAAAAGTTTTAAACAATACTGAGAGCGCGAAAATGCCAACCTAAAATCTCAGCTATCTCAAATAGTTTAAAAAAAACTTGAAAAAAAATTATAATTAAGTGCCGCGAAGGCAATGATGATGTTCTTTACTGTAGTGTATATACTATTTTTTTTCACTACTAAATAAAATTAAATTTAATGATTCATTTTTTCTTCATCCTAGTTTTTCATTTGTTACAGCTGTTTTCTTTATTTTAGTAACTAATAATAAATAATTTTTTTCGCTAGGAGAGAAGAGCAACTTCACAACTGGAAAATGAGTCAATAACAATATGATTCTAGGCTAGTAGTGAAAAAAATAAACTGCACTTTGTCATTACCACTTTTGTGTTGTCATGAACAATTTTAGACACACTGTACATATTTTATGTATGAATATAGAATCCATAATTAAAAATATTGGTTATATATATATATATATATATATATATATATATATATATATATATATTAATGATAAGTTTTTCGACATCTAGTGTCGACTCGTGAAAGCGTTCACGTACGAAAATGTTAGCAACTTTGCCGACAGGTATGTAAAGCAGTTACATAGTCGATTCATCAATAATTATAGCCAACCTAACAGTTGGCAAGTATAAAATTTCGAATCGCCTGCAGTAAAGTACGCAAGAGGTTGTACAATAGCAAACAAAACACTGAGAATCACCCGACAGCTGTTTCGTCCTTTTGGGACTCATCGGGAGTGAGAGAACTCGAGTGTAAGTTTGTACAATAGTGAACAATAGAGAACTCGAGGTAAGTTTGTACAATAGTGAACTTACACTCGAGTTCTCTCACTCCCGATGAGTCCCAAAAGGACGAAACAGCTGTCGGGTGATTCTCAGTGTTTTGTTTGCTATTGTACAACCTCTTGCGTACTTTACTGCAGGCGATTCGAAATTTTTATACTTGCCAACTGTTAGGTTGGCTATAATTATTGATGAATCGACTATGTAACTGCTTTACATAATTGTCGGCAAAGTTGCTAATATATATATATATATATATATATATATATATATAAATTATTTACGCTTTAAGCAATCCAATATTAGTTATTTATTTATTATTTATTTATTGACTATAGCTTTCAACTCAAAAATTATTGTGAGTCATCTTTGTATAAAAAATATTTTTGTATTCTGAATATGAATCACAATAATTTTTGAGTTGAAACTATAGTCAATAAATAAATAACTATTATTGGATTGGTATACAAAATCCATTACTATCTTTATCATAGCAATGCAATTACAATTCTCAATTACAATAATTTTTTAGAAGGATGCATTACCCAAGTACGACCCATTATCCTTAGATCAAAGTTCACTGAATATTGGAACATTGTTATGTTATCTACTATACCAATACCATAAAGGTTCATTTATTCATAATATGTACGGATTAAATATTAAAAATTACCATTCAAACCTAGTTTGTGAATAAAATCTACCTGCTTAAGAAATGTATTTAACGCATATAGAAAAAAAAAAACTTCAAGAAAATTCTATTTTTGGCATGTTTACAAGATACTAATGCATCCCGTGCATTAGGTAATAGCATCTATCCATTACACGATATATATGTAGCAAGGGGATATCTAAGTATCTCAAAACTATCCACTGTTCTAAATATTCTTGTATTTTATTACCCAGATATTATCAGTTGTGTGGGTTATTTTTGACATGGGATAAATCTTGGCGCTCTAATTAATCGAGTTCTTAAAAGTAGCAATTTATGTTTGGGATGATTTTCTGTTTCTATAATTGGCTACCTTGTAAAACTCTTTTTTAAAATATGTCTAGAATTTATATCGATCTAAAAAGTAACTGCGCATATAAATATTCGATCGTTTTATGTTAATAACTGTGAGTACGAAAATAAAGGGTGTATCTTTTATAACCCCATAAAAATACGAAGAGAATAACTGTTTGTAAAATGCCTAAACATATGCGAACAATATCCAGTCACATTTATTATGCATGACTGAATTGAATGATTGCACTTATACGGTACAAATGACAACAGTTTGTGTTATTTGTCTGACATCAAAATGAATTATCAAATAATTATTTGTATACGTTTTGTTTCACTAGCTAATTTATTATACTTTTATTTTCTGTTTTTTTATGCTCGATAATGATGAACAAGTATTATACATTAAACTGTCATTATTTGTGACAACAATATTATTTTTCATATCGGTTTTGTTATAATTTATTCTGAAACTATTAAACTCGAAGATTCTTGTTGACAACCATTTATATAAATGCGAAAAGAATGTGTTTTTGAATTCAAATCTATTTATTCACTTATTAATATGCGAAAAGTTAAGAATTGTAAGTACACAACCATACGCACCGATAAAAATTCAGCTGCCGTACAATTGTGATACCCATAATTCAATAAAGTTAATTTTAGAATACTAATATACGTAAATTTAAAATAATATATGTGATACTTTTATAAAAACCTTTAGGACAAACTTTATGACCACAAAACTGGATCATAATTGGTATAATGCTTTAATTAATTTAACTGCCGTTGAAAACAATTTTAAATATCCCATTAAAATGGTAAATCAATGATAATTGTTAGAATAACCTACGCGTATAAGAATTTTAAAAATCAAAAACTAGTCTGAGGATCCAGCTCCATGCCATTCAAAAGGAATGTTAAAATAATGTTTACGTTTGGATCATAAACAGTCCTTACTTTTTATTAGATAAAGATGGCAGTGATCAAATCAGTTTTCATATTATACTTGAACTCAGAATTCTATGCACGATTCACGAAGTTAAATTGTTATTTATATAATATGTAAACAAGATATAGTTTTATATATTTTTCATGAACGGAATACTGTGTCACATTAAAAACGTAAAAAATGTTTTAGTTTCTTTTGTAAATTTTATTTTATTTGGAGACAGCATAATGAAACTTCCACCAAGGCTTGTATACTATTTTATAGGAATCTAGTGGAATTTAATTGTAATTGTTGCCATATTTTTGCTTCCTTAATTAAAATAAGCAAGTGATGAAAACGAAGCAATTTCATATTGTAAAAATATACCCAACTCTCAATTGTTCTTAGCAGTTTAATACAATATCTACAAATTTATGTTTTTATTAATAATTTTCCTTTTTGTAGGGACCTTTTTTGGATTGAAGAATAATAAAAACAACAGCCTATATCACAATAGTTTTTTACCGACTTTTGCCCGAAACATATGGGAGCTTTATCAAGGCTGCACAATCTTTAGCCCGTTAAATACAGTTTGCCCATTTAGTGTGTAATTGTCAGATTATGGGCCCCTAGACTACTTGTCCGAAAAAGTGTGAGCAGGTTTCCCAAAAATAGACTAAAAGTTGCACATTAAAAAAATATTTTCATATATACAGGGTGATTCAGAAAAACTTAGTCAACCAAAGTTGATTTTTTAATGGAACACCCTGTATATGTTTACACCTTAGAATAACTCGTACATTTGACCCGTAATTCATATCCCTAGCTTTAGCGGTTTTCAAATTATTCGAATTATTTCAAAATTTTTATCAAAGAAATTAATGTGCCGTGGAATTTATTGTAGGGATAAAAGTCTGAGTACGGCCCTAATAAAACCATTCTCGATGCCCAAAAATTTTGTAATTAAAATTTGGTTCAAACTTTGGCATCACAGATTTTTATGTCACTAGTGAATTCTCCCTCGAAAATCAATTTTGAAAACCGCTGAAGCTAAGGATATGAATTACGGGTCAAATGCACGCAAAAGTTATTCGACGGTGCAAAATATACAGGGTGTTCCATTTAAAAATAATCAACTTGGGTTGACTACGTTTTCTGAATCACCCTGTATAAATGAAAATATTATTAAAATGTGCAACTTTTAGTCTATTTGAAAACCTGCTCACACTTTTTCGGACAAATTGTCTCAAAGCCTATAATTGAACAATTACACACTAAATGGACACACTGTATTGACATCTCGAATAATTATTTAGTCGTACAATTGTTTATTCAAAAACTGCTTTGTGAAAAATATTATTACGAAAAATTGATTATAATTTTAATAGTTTATTGAAGAATTGTATTTCTTAAACAGAAAAATTGCTTATTAAAAGTAGACACTTTTATGAATGTCAGGTAATAATTAATGTCTCCCCATTTCTCCTTTTAATTGTTAAAAATACAAATGCAAATAATCACATCATTGGCGATTAATTTAATATAATATTTCCTCACTTCTACAGTTTGAGTGCACTTTTCACTGCCCCCTTATCTTTAACCTTAATCCCACGATTAGATAAGGCTATTTTCACAACTTTTTTTGCACTGTGACTCTGCTCCAAACAATGAATAATAATCCACGTTTCGTCTCTTCTCGGAACCTTCATTCTCGTCGGCTAATGTTTTTGGCACTCACCTAACAAAAATTTCTGAATGTCATTTACTCGCTCAATATTGCGCGAAATCATTGCAGTCACCGGCCTGCCGCTTCGCTTTTCGTAAGCCAACGGTTTCCTCAGTCATTTTTAAGTTTCTTCAGTTATTACCAGCTGACATTCACTACTGCGTCACTGGACACATTTTTTAGTCTTTCATAAATCTGAATGACCGTTTTACCTTCTGCATTCAAATTTTAAGCGCAGAACAAACCCCCAAGACTGTGAAGCAATACTTACTGACGGATCCATCTATACATTTTTATGGGGGTAGAGAATGTGTGATTGTTGTTCAAAATGAGGCTGTTTTTTTCTATTTCTTCCTATTCTAAGGAAATCAAAAAACAACAGGAAGAATTCACTAAAACTATATAGAATAAGAAATTATGAGGTATGAGAGCGTCAAATTAATAATAGCTATTAATATTCAAACATATTTCCGGAAGAAACCAAAATAGACATACTTTTGAGTGTTTTTTCTGTTTGAATAAAAAAAGTTCCTTATACAGTGTGGCTGCATCATCATATGGATTTTTTTTATTAAGAATCGGCATCCATTTCTGGTTTGATGAAAATGAAAACTGACAAAAAAGTAATAGTTACGTGATATACATTTTTTTCACATTTAAATGTTTTGCAAAAAAGTTCAAAAGTTGGCTTATTTGTCAAAATATTAAAGAAGTTTTAAGAACCATTACCCTATCTTGTTAATTTTTAACAACAAACTTCTGAAACAAAAACATCTTCGAGGTTTATCCAAAGTTTCGCCATCTATTGTAAGGGATTTTTATTAGTGCGATGAACTTGAAAAAACTCTCCATGTACTCCATGGTCAACAACAAAATCATATTGTTCTCGAGAATCATCACTTTGGTTTCCGAATTTGATCATCAAGACCTCCACGGGCCCTAAGAAAAAATAACAAAACAGAATTTCCGAATTTGCCAAATGACATTTCGGTAAGATAACATTACCATCCCGATCTTACACATACAGCAATGTTATGGTTAAAGATATTTAGAAATTCATATTTGGGTTTATAGAATTATTAATATTTTGTTTAAAAAAAAATCATTGCTTATTGTTAAGTACAACTCTTCAAAACAAAAACGTCTATCTTGACAACTATAATTTTTTTAGAATTTTTTTTAAACTAACAATCGTTAATTGAAAACAAAACTAATATTTTCCTATCAAGAAATTTATATCAATCGGTAGTCTGCGCTACTATTTGATGCAAACTCTTAAAATACCAGAAATTAGAGTGTCTTTGTAAATCCTTGCTTACAAAGAGAAGTTAACTGCTTTGAAATAATCATTTATACACAGCATACTCTTAACCACCTTGGCAGGACTGTTTATGATTGATCAAGGTTTATAACTTGAAGAGTGACTTTTATTTCCTTTTTAGTTTAAATTGGGGTTATTGTAACATTGCTTGAAGGAAATATACCCTAGACTAAGTTACAAATATTCAAGATTTTATTTACTAGTTTTCTAAAGTGAGAAACACGACAACTACTCTTTTTTGAACTCAGATCATCTACCAAAATTTAAAAAAAAATTGTCACTTGAGATTCCAAGTTTTTAATTTACGGAACTTTTTGTAAATTCATTTTATTTCAAGGAAGACTAAAACTTTTTCGTATCAAGGAACACTAGATTAGTATTATAGCTGTATTCAACCTTTTGGAAACAATTATGTACAAATACAAAATAATACATTGATTCATACACACCTACTCAATTTTTTTTTTGAGTATTTATAAATGTATTTCGAAACTGTGTTCTTTATAATTATAATGTTTATTAATTTATAATCTTTTTATTTCGTTATTCTTTTATTTTTAGAATAATTACATTCGTTTCTCAACATCAGTTACAACGACGACGTGAATAATATTTAAACAAAATGCTTATTAAATTAATTTATAGCTCTACACACCAAGAGTTTTTACAAGTACACATTTGTTGTTGTAAATTATTTATTATTCTAATCTTTTATTAAAATATCTTCTGCGTGGGTTGAATATGATTATTGCTGTATTATACCAGATTGGGTATATAAGAACTAACCATTATAACTTTAGTGCTTTCTTAAGAAATCCAGATTTTTAATGGTCCTTATAAAAATTTATACATTTATTGTGGTTTTTTTCAACAGATACTTCAATAATTTTAAAAGTGTGCTATCTATAAAACAATCAAACTTTTTGTTATTCTACAAACTATACATAATAAAATGAATAAAAGAAGATTGTATTATGCATATTCATTGAAGAAAAAAAATAGAATAACATAATATGTACGTAAAATTAATATTTATAGCCACCATTTTAAAAATATGTTGAATTGTCAGATTCAACCTACGGTAACATAAAAAAAATACCTAACTATGTTTTTAATTTCGCCCATTAATTTGGTTTTATATGACTGGTGTCCGTGTTCAGCGGTGCGAAATAACAACTGATATCACACGTAGTTAAAATATACGCATTAAGATTGTACTAATCCATTGAATTATCAACCATCATAAACTTCATAGTTTTATTTCGTTAAAGAAAGGCCGCTGAACGAAATTTAAAATACGACGAGAAAAAGATTTCTTATAAAAATAGTTCAGAGTTCTAATTTTAATTTGTAGGTAGGCATAACCTAAAATGATCGTGGTATCTATAGTTTTGAACCGCTTCTTTTGTGAAAATTCTGAAATATTGTTGTATTATGTGCGTCCAGACAGAGTAGATATAATATTCAATTAAGTATATCGTAAAATAAGTAACGTCAATAACGTTATATTAGAATTTGATATCGAATGAGCTGAAGACCTAAAGTTCTATAGTGCAGCCATACGATAGACGTATGTCCAATTAGTATATTTTAAACAAACCATTGGGATCTGGCTTAAATCTGAAACGTTCTTTCTTTCTTCTGTCATGAGTTTGTGTCTTTTCTCATCTGTTGTCGGACTGATTTTGATCTTTGCAATTGTTCCTTCCATCATCACAAAAACGTATGCAAATTCTCGAGCATTCACCTATAAGTTAAAACTCCGAAAATGGTTTGAGAACTTCCAAACTCACGGCAATCGTAACTTCTGGAGTGCGTTAAAAAGTTCCGAAATCCGTTTTGTTCGTTTTTTACACAATATTAATTACACGGACAGATATAAATGGTATTACGTTTTATAATTCATTGTAAAAATAAAAGGAAGAGCCGTAACAATGGGTAAAATTAGTCAGTTACTTTATTTCCATATCAGTTACTTTTAGTTAAGGATATGAGTGTGCTTAATTAATCAAGTTTTTGAGGATTCATTGTGTGGGTGCTAAGGTAAAGAGACTAACAGGTGCTTCAACTTCCGATATATTATAATGTAAGATTATGAAAACCATAAATTACGTCACGTGACAGGTGCTTACACATATGATATAATCTTGAAGACATATGAAGGTGGAGGCACGACCCGAACCCATTACGTTAGTTTGATCAGTTCACATGCGCTTCACCAGATCAGAATGTCACGAAGCGTAGTTTCATAGGAAAAATCTTTGAATTCTCGACGTGAACAATACTATTATTTAGTTATCATAGAGAAAGATATGGTAACTTAAAAGTTTCATTGACTTCCATATTCAAATGTCAATAATTGCATTACTACTGGGCTGGGCACGTTCAAAATGATATAATCTATCCAGTAGAACGCGCTTTGGTGAGTACTATTAGGTTAAAAGCTAAATCTTTTATTATGCTATTACTTGTCATTGTATTACATAATATCATATTAATTAAATTATTTTTTTCCAAAATATCCAACAGCAGTTTTAAATTGAATTAACGTCTGAGATTGTTTTAACCTTTGCATTCAAAACGAGCGAGCTAAATCAAAACGCTACTTAAAATGTTTCTAATTTTTGTTTAAATTTATAAATCCTTGAGTTTTTGCATAACTTAAGAATTAATTAAGTTATATATTTTAATTCGTAGGTAAAGATTCAGTTTTTTGTATACGATATTGTCAAAACTGTTAGCTAATAATTGCAAATAATGTTCCCAAAATTTTTTACAATAATTTCTATTCACCACACGCTCAATTGTTTTTAATTAATCAATCGACTTTTCAAATTGTGACAGATGACATTGCAAGTAAACCTAAATTTCTATATACTAGTTGGGTTATTATAAATGCACTCGGCTGCGGCTCGTGCTATTTTAACGCAATACACGTGCTTGAAAGGCTCGTTTATACACTTGTATTATGATATACAATCAAAATTAATATATACCACTGATAATGAAACAATAAATTTGAATATATTCACATTATTCTTCATTATAATAAATTATATGATAAAGTCCAAGGACTTACGTCTTTTGTCTTAATTAGTCCTTAATCAGAAAGTATAGTTACTGTCTTTAGACACAAAAAAAGATTGTCCTAACTTTTAGAGCACGGACCTTTAATTTTATTATTATTTATTAATTGTTATTAAAATGCAACTACCTAATCTGTTGGTTACTATCAAAATAAAACTAACAAAATATACTGGTAATTAATTACCTATTAATTATATGACCGCGTTTAATTAATTACAACAAAATATGTTTTAATTTCATGCCTAATTATATGGTAATCACAACTTTATGTTTCTGTGTGAAGATATAACAAGATATGAAATATTTATTAAAAAAATATTCAAATAAAGTGTAATCTGTCATGCAAATAAATGTACATTGTCATCAGTCTAATACTTATACGGTGGACTCTCATGAATACAAAATAAAAAGTGCTTTATCAAATTTAGGGCAGCTTTTTAAAATGTAAATGACCTTTTGCATAATACGCGAAATGAAACTAAGTCAATTCACAAGAAATAAATATTTCGAATTATATGAATAAGCTTTTGCATAAATTAGAATCAATGAATTATGTTATGATTATTATATGAAATTTATACTATTATTTATTTAAAGTAAAGTGTTGAAGAAACAGGTGTGATCCCGGAAGCAACGCGGGGAGTTTAAATATTCAAATGAGCAACCGACTGAGCAGCTGATTTTTAAGACAGGTGAAGCAATGCAAAAAAAATGAATATTTTTATATAAAAGAAGGTTTTCATTTAGACTATTCTTTGAGATCTTTAAACTCTCACGGTCTCACGCGACACATAAATATTATCGTCTTCGTGATTTCAAGGCAGAAAAACCCACGTAAAACAAATTGCCCACTCGACCGTTCGGAATTAGAAAAATGTTTAAATGCTAAACGAACATATCACATTGTCGAGTTTACTTTTAACTCAAACTTACTACAATGGGCAAATTTCGAATACTTCTACTTTTGTTTGCATAATTAAGACATTCTTGTTTTTTTTTCGTAATGAATAATCGATTTCGGTGGTGATGTTAGAAACAAACAAACAATCTCTTCTATTCCAACTTAAGGTAAATTTTCTGTAATAATCAGTGCAGACATCGCGCCTCCAATAACTTCGAGCCTTTTATTCGTGAGTCGTAGATAAGACCATTTTATACCTGCATGATGTCTTTTGTGAGCTCACTGCGTCAGTACTTGGCGCTTTACTAATTAACCAAGACTCGTTCGCTAAATAAGCAATGTGATAAAAAAATTCTTTCCAAGAACTAACTCGCATTACCTTATTTGTTCAAGATTAAAAACAGTGTAATTGTAAATACTTCTAATTGATCCAGACAATACAGCTTAAGTTAATGGATGGATAAAAAAGCACACAGCATTAGTAGCATTTCATTAGTTATTCAATTTCAATTTTGAATTTATCAGATTTGTTCATTTATTAAATTTAATTTAAAATTACATTTGCTTACCTAACAAACACCAAGTAGTTTCACAATACTAATACATTTATGGCTTTCAGAATTTTATGAACTGTGTAGTTTTGAAAATTGTAATTAATCAGCGCCATTTTTTATACATAACAAATAAAGAAACAAAAGTAAAGACTATAAGTAGGTTAGAAAAACTATTTCAGATGATGACAATTAAAAGAGAAGCTTTTCACGCAGAACTCCACATCGAATATATACTAACAAGCGTGTAAAAGAGTATCGAAAGTGTGCAGGGACATTAAACTTTTTGCTCGAAAAATAAAGCAAAGAAAGACTGATACGATAAATTTAAATGTTTTAGCAATGGACAACCCTTAACACAGGTTCAGTTACCTAGTTGTTTAAGACCGCCCCTCGATCGATTAAAATTTTACTCGAAAAAAAGAAAAAGAAAATTGCGTTTTAGAGAAAAATAGTTCAAACCAAAGTTATAGACAATAAAATCTCCAACATTTTTTTCTTATAACTTTTTTTGTTTAATTGTTTGAGATTACTGTCACGAAATCAAGTAATATATCAGTAATTACTTAACTACTTACTTGTGTATAATTAAATAACTAAAAATTTTTATTTGAAGAAAAATTGTAAAATGTGTATTTTGCAAATATTTCAAGGATCAAAAAATCTACCGGGTTTATAGCAGGTTATATCCAAAATCTAAAAAGATCTTTCCGGACGGATGACCACCAAAAAAATATTTTTTTTTATTATAACGTACTGGCTCTAATTCATTAGAAAAAGTAAATATTTAAGAATAATAAAACAGATTAAATAATACTTAAGTTGCCGTTAATAAAAATCCTTGTTAAGAAGGAAGATCTTAACTTACAAAGTGGTACGCTTCTTACATGATGTACTAGTAATGCGTTAAATAGTTTATAAGCTATATTAATAAAATTTTGATGTATTCTATAATAGTCTATAATATTTTAGTTATAAGTCATAACAGTTACGAGTTTTATAGTTGTTAGTATCAAGTTTAGAAGAATTACTTTTAGCATATAGTACACAGTTTAGAATAAATATGCTTGGAAGGGTCAATAGTTTCAAGTGAATAAATAGAAATTTACAGTTTTGCTTGTTCCCAATACACTGCAGTAAACTGCTCGTCGTTAAAGACCAAATATTCGATAAGCATTATAAGGATTAGCCCAAACTATATGTTGCTATCAATCCATGATATGCTATTTTAAGTACTGAACTAGAAATATTGTAGTATAATCGTCGTAAAAGTAATGTACTTCGATTTAGTTTCTTGGCTAATCAAGGGTTTATATTTACTCCTAAAAAATTCACACTAGATGGATTTATAAAATTATACTGTTTAAGTGTTGTTAACATATACTTTGTTTTATCCCGATTTAGACTCAATTTATTGGAACTGCACCATTCTTCAGCTTTCTTAAACTCACCTGATTATTAACACAAACATCTACATATTGCAGACAGATTGTTGTATCTGTTAAATGAGAAGTAGAGTTAATATAAATGATAAAGAGAAGTGGACCTAAGATTGATCGCTAAGGAACACCTTTACAGCTTGCTACCTATTTTTAAGGTACAATTTAATAAGATATAGGCTATCAGAATTAAACTTGCAGATGTCTTTTAATTTTAATTTGTTAAAGTTATATGAAAAATTCTGTCAAAAATATAGCCATAGAAAAAAGAAAGAAAAGAAAACATTTTAGCGAGTGTTCTACAAAGTTGCCCACTGCATCAGAAGTTCGTCTACTTTTACGGAAAGATACTGTTCTAAAAATTTTTTTTCGAAATAAAGTGGAATTGTGAAGTAAAAATGACATTTGATTTTTCTGGAAATTAAGCTAGTTTTTGTAGGAAAAAGGATAACATAAAACCATTTTACTTAATTTAACAAAATGGATAGTATTCCAAAGAATTTAAGGACTAAGTTACTAATATTTTAGAGAAGCCGAATTGATCCATGCTGTTCTGAGGTAAATCCGGATAATTTAAATAAGGTTGTTTTACCAACATACACTTCCTATGGCATTCTAGAAATAATGAGGGAACTAGTAAAAATCCATTTGAAAAGATTTAGTCTTACCATTCCATAAATTTTCACTATGAGGGTTTTATAAACATATAAACACAAGAGATAATTAATTGCGTTATTTAATCTCATAAAAGTTTCTCAGAAGCGATACCAAGCTTTAATACAATACAACTTCCAAACAAATCGAGCACTAACACATAAAAAATCATATCTGATACTTATTTTGGTGAAAACTTTTTCACCTTTTCATTTTTTAAACGGTTTTGGAAGTAATTTGCAGACATTTATTTAAGTTACTTGAGTAGATTTGATGATGTTTTTTATTTTGTCTGCTAAATTTTGACTTATGGGGTCAACTTTGATATTTTAAATGAGAACCATACAGGATGACAATTAAGAAACATTTAAAAAAATACTATATAATTTATAAAACTTTAATAATGATTAATTGACAATTATAAGAGTTTCAGTTTTTGTTTTTCAAATAGTAGGATATTAAAGTTTTCTCTCAAAAAGAGGAAATTTTATTATTTTACAGAACTGCATCAATCAATTATGCTAAGTAAATTTCATGAAAGAAAAACATGTATAACCAAGTAAGCTGGGAGAATGCAAGAAAATCCAGATTAGAGAAATTCTGATACAAGATCATCTGAAAAAAACCTGGCTTACGAAAACATACCCATGACAATAAAAAAACACAGAAATATTGTCAACAACAATGGTCGAGTCAGAATCCGCACATTACCTCTGATCGGTTCAACCTATAATATAATCAAAACTGCGGTGCTAAGAATTTTAAAGAAAAATAAAATTAATAGAATTAATTTTTGAAAAGAAGTTTGGATCCATCTTATGTGGTATTGGTGATTTATAATTCGAAGCAAAACGACTTGAAGTCGTTCAATTAAAATAAAATTTATTTTAAATTGTTAAGTGAATGAAATGTTAAAAGTTAATACTAGTTTCGACATGTTAATATTTGAGGTCATCTCAGTTATAGTAACATGATTTATAAAAGTAATAAACTAAAAATAAAATTAATAATGTGTGATAAACATTATTGATTTTTAAACTTTAAAATATTGGTTTATGATGAACATATACAGGGTGTTATTGAATACGTGTTACAGCTTTTAAGGGCAAACAGAACATGCAGAAATGGGGTGAAAGTTCATATAAATATTTACTTTTTGAGCTTTGGTTTCGGAGTTGGAGCTCATTTAAGATGACGTCTTCAGGTCATTTTGTTTATACACATCTTCAGGTTTGTGGTGGTCATTTCCAACATTTATTGTAATAATTATCACTAATAAAATGTTGTTTTGTTGATTTTTCAAAGCTTACATTATTTTAAAAAATTAGTGTTAAAACAGCTATAAAACAGAAAAACTTAAAATCGATTTTTCCTAAAACGGTGAAAATTGTATACTCTAAACAAGAATATCTTTTTTTTAGTAAAAACTTCAAAGTTTCTTAATTCATTATCTAAAATGTAAAAAGTGAATAATAAAACAATTATGACTGAAAATATCCTTTGGAGCCCTCAAATGGAAAGCTTATGATTGTGTTAGAAAAATTTAACCTGGATCAATAAAATTGGCTTGTAAAGTTAACTAACCCTACCAAGTTTTATAATTTTTTAAAGCGTCCTATAGTGGTCGGAAAACGTGAAAAGCTGGCCAAAAGTCGAAATTCAAATTTTGGCGGTATGTGTTAGTTCTTTCATATGGTCAACCTAAAATTCGTGATCAGCAACCCAAAAAACTCTTGTTAGCAGAATTTTAGGTTAGTAGAAGAACCGCTTCTACTTTTGACCAGCTTTTCACGTTTTCCAACCACTGTGCGGCGTTCTGAAAATATGTATAAACAAATGACATGAAGACATCATCTTCAAAGAGCTCCAACTCCAAAATCCAAGCTCAAAAAGTATTATATGTTTATATGAACTTTTACCCTATTTCAATGCGCTGTCAGATAGCTGTCAAAGACAAGACTTTTAAAAATGGCTACTGCAGGGCAAACTTACGTATAATTAGATTGGTTTTATCATTGAGTTATAGGATTTTATTATAGTTTATATGTTTAATTGATTTCTAATCTATCATAATGCCAACATTTTGTTGTGTAGTGAACTGTTGCAGTAGAGGAAATCGGGACAGTGTTAAGTTTTTTAGAATCCCTGCTATTCGTATTTTTAAACATAAATTGGACTTACATATTTTTTCACAAATTCTATGACTAACATAATTAAAACAACCACTAAAAGTACGAAAATTCAACGTTAAACGACACTGAAACTACACACAATCGAAAGGTTTGTTTACCCCACAGACGCCATCTTGGCGAAAGCGTTGATATACCTTATTCATTAACATTCTGTATATACAGTGTAAAACTTTTTTTATTAATTTTACGAAAAAAATTATTCTTTATAAAACATTCTGCATGTTCAAAAATCTAAATTACAGTCATCAAATACTAAATTTTTTTAGTCGTATACGAGTCAAAACTTGGCGAGTTTGATACAGGTACCTTTATTTGCCACCATACCTAAATCTGTAATTATAAAAGTTCTTCGGAATAAAAACTATGTTTTAATATGTAATTATATTATTTTATATATTTTTTACAAATTTTACTCAAATTATCGATACTGAATGTTTATCTTTTTATTTATTACAAACATGGTATGGTAACTTTTTCGTTCTGTTCAGAAAGTATTAAGAAAATTTATTTATAAAAACATAATGAATACACCATTAAAGTAAAAATATGTCAACGAAATGATTCAAATACAGTTTACATTTGCATTATTATTGTAGAGAAAAAAATTTTTTTTTTCATTTAATTGGATGTAATTTTATATTTGAACGTTAGTTAGTTCTAATCAACTTTTTCCAATAACAAATTTTGATATTGTCAAATATAAAGGTACTTCACTCTAGAGTAAGATTCATATTTTTGACAATCCGCATTTTGACTGTAAAATTTAATATCTGAGATTGTATATATAACAAAGTTTCCCATAAGTTGCCAACTTCAGTAGACACAATGTATATATTTTTATATGTTTTAAACAATTTTCTAAAAATTTCTAAAATCCTAACCAATAATCATCATCATCGCATATCATTAATTTTATTTTAGTTTATTAGTTTTATAAATCGTGTTACTACAACTGAAGATGACTTCAAATAATATTACTTTTATAATTTCACTCACTGAACAATTTAAAATAAAATTTTTTGAATTGTACGACTTCATGTTTTTTTCCTACAAATAATAGATATAAATTCAATTATACCGAAAATTATCAGGAAAAAATTGTCAAAGAAGAGTACAGTTTTATCAACAATGTAAATTGGTAAAACAGGGCGAGAAACATTAACTTAAATGAAACAAATAATGTCAGGTTTCTTGGTGCATAAGTAGAAACATGTAGTTTAGAGAGAAACAAACCTGTCTGTAGATCAGTGTTTTTTTGTTAATATAATATTCCCGTTTTGGTACCACCAGCAAATATTATAAAAAATAGAACCGTGTATATCTTTCCTACCATCCACAGCTGTTAGGTTAGGAAAGATATACGGTGTTTAGTAGTTATAAACTACTGTATCATATTCGATATTCAAGTTATTATAAAAAATTATGTAATAGTGACCAGGTCTGTACATTATTTTTGAACTGTTAATTTAGAGATATTTAAATTTTTAAAAACGACCCATAAATTTAATTAAAAATCTAAGCGTAAGGCTACGACCTACGTCAAGAATAACAATAATTGTCACGTTTTGAATATTTTTTTAAAATTTTGAGGTTTAAGGAGATCTTAGCCGAAACTCAAAAGTCTGATTTATAAAATTATTTTTTGAATTTCCCTTCTAATAAAATTTAAGGTTTAAGTCCTTGTATACGGACATTATTGGTATGTTTTGTAAACTTTCCAGAAAAGTAGATACTAAAAAAATTTAAAAAATAGGATTGATTTAATTCGCAACATGTTTAACAAAAATTATTGCGGAGTATCTCATCTGTCAAATTAATATGTTTCGTTTTATCAAAACCTATATTTCATTTTAATAGTATGCGTTCATGAACTTAAATTTTTTTTGGTACAAAAAAATCTTTCGGAAGCGCTTTAATGAGCGCTTGAATTTGCCACCTTTACTAACACTCATAATTGACTTGGGATACAAATCCTATTAATGAATAAATCGAAAATGGTGTCAAATAAATTATGGAAAAATAAAATATATAAAATTCATTAAAAAGGCAATTTGGTGTCATAAAATCTCTTGTATAACATGTGCTTATATATTTCGACATTGGGAAATTAATATAAACCAGCTGGTTGGTATATAGCAATTTATGACTGTTTATTATTAATGGAATATAATAGTAACAAAACTTGGAACAATCTAACTGTTTATATTATTTACAACTTCAGTGTGGTAAATATCTTCATTTAATAGAAATTTTGTTGCAATATAGCTGTCATTAATTTCATTTTATTGCTGTTATTGCATTTTCATATGTATATAAGCAACATATAAAAATAATTGCCTACATATATTTGTATATAAAATGAAAATAAGCAGATGTTGAAGGATATTCATTTAATTCTTACCGCTCCCATAATTTATTAAATGCGAGAAATTGATCAAAAATGAAACTATTTTATCATCCAATTAGTACAAGATTTCAAGAAATTGAGGAAGCATAAAACCAGTTTAATCTCGCAAATTTCCACAGGTTGTAAGAACTGCAAATTCAATAACATCTGCTATACTGTCTTCATTAGTAAAACAA
Source organism: Abscondita cerata (assembly GCA_030710515.1). Classification (NCBI taxonomy): domain Eukaryota; kingdom Metazoa; phylum Arthropoda; class Insecta; order Coleoptera; family Lampyridae; genus Abscondita; species Abscondita cerata. The sequence goes on along the minus strand of JALBCR010003755.1, from coordinate 77,480 downwards.
AGCAGTTCTGATGCCGAGAGACACTTTAATAATGTTATTTATATCAGAGAGCATTGCAGACATGATGAAACAAATTGACAACTGGATATTCCGTTTCAATTATTCAACTTAAAATGGCGTGCACGCTGTAGCTGTCAAAAGGTAGGCTGAAGACAGTCTTGTGTACCCGTCAATCAAAACACTCAAAACAAAGGGTTAGAAAGCTCTTATAAAACGACCCTTATGAATATACAAATTTTCTTTTGTACATTTATTTAATCTAAATGAGTACACGCGATTATTACTTATTTCGAGTTTCCTATTCCATTTTTCGTTTTTGAGAAATATTTCTAATTCATAGAATTTTAGAGCTTTGGCAAGAATAAATGCAGCCAATAAATATAACATTACTAAAGGACTTCGTTCTTTGAAAAAACTGATTTCTACTATACATAAAGCAAAAGTCTCAGATTTGACTTGAATTGTTCGCAACTAAACTGTAAATTCCCGCAGAGCTGTTTATTATAGATTTCAGGGTTGGCGTGTGCTGTAAATGCAAGGTTTGCACCTGTTTATGGGTCCGGCTTTTGGTTTATGACACTATCGTCTTTCTATTGTTAAAAGAGTAAATTTTGAAGCTTTCAGGAACTCGAACATCCTTCCTTTTATTACAATTTTTTGTTGAAGAATTTTGTTGCAGATTAGTAACTTAAGAATTTATTACTTCATTTTTAGTATTTTATTGAGGCTATAATTACCAGTAACAATAAAAAAATAAATAAAAAACGGAGAATGTGCACAAATAAAATTAATGCAATGTGTGTAACTAAAATGAAGAGATATTAAATTGATATAAACTAAAATGGGTGCGGTTTTATTGCTCATATACCTGTCTACCACAATAGATATTGGCAATTATCGGTATTAATAAGATAGTAAGTCTTCTAATATCATAATATAGCCGAACCCACATGAAAAATGGTCATTATTATAGCGTTACGAGGGAATTCATTTGAAAATCACTTGCACTTTCACAATAATTGTCTTAAGACGAATGTTTGTCATTGTCCTCACACATTTTAAGAAGAATACAAGACAAAAATCTACTAGCTATTATTATCCTCGAAAAATCTTAACAAGGAAATAATACTTTTGTTTTGTTTTAGGACCAGTTCCGTTCTTGAGATCGTCATCAGGTATGTATCTATTTAATAATGTCTTATTAAGCGCAAATTTTATGTTGTCATTATTTTGAGTGCCAGTTTTATTGTTTAAATATGTTGGAACTATGTGTCATGTTCAATTTTTGGAAGTAGTGAACGATAAATAATTGTGCTCCCAAATGCGACAGTCCAGTTTGAGACCGTAAAGTGCTGCTCTCGAGCAACCTTTTGACTTCATTTTTAGTATGAATTAAAATTAAAATAGTTCAAATTTTAAAATTTTAGTTTTCCCTTGAAGTTCTTTTAACTTTCTTATTAAAACAATTATTACGATTAGGTACATTTTATATATCGAATATTCAAGGTGTTTCAGGAGTAGTAATAAATATTTTAGGAGGTAGTAGATGAATTGCAATAAAAAATTCCTTGCATTGCTTATGAGAATCAGATTTTAGTATGTAACCACGGCAGTTTTTGTTTCGTGCGTTGGTACAACGGTTATCAACAGTTGATATTAATGTTCACTTATGAAATTGTGCTTCAGTTTACATTGAATGTGTGAACCTAGTGAGATCATAAATGCATAAGCGCTAGTTTAGTAAACTGGCCACCGCCGGTACGCTGGTTCGATTCCAGTAAACGGTGAGAGATTTTCTTAAGCCAATTTTAGAAGGTCTGCTTCTACTGTGCTTCGGAAGATCCGTTACAACGTCAGTCCCGGTTACCATTCTTGACATCCTTTGGTAATACATCACGGCCACATCCAACCCGTCTGGCAAGCGTGGAAATGTAAGGTCTGCTCCCCTAATGTATGGAAACGACGCTTTCCACGAAGGAATGATATGCTGTAGCAGTAGAGTGTGCACCTGTCAGTGCGCTTTGTTGACCAAGTTGACTGTACTGCATTGTGTTAGAGGACTTTCTTGAAAAAGAACTTCCACCACTATTGGATTGATTTCTTTGGCGTATGTACTTCTAGCATGACGGGGCTTCTGCACATTCTAGTTGCCTGGTGACACAAGATCTAAAACTAATATTTCCCAAAAGACGAATTGATAGATATGAGCACATTCCTTGGTCTCCACGATCCTCGGACCTTTCTCCTTTAAATTTTTGCTTGTGGGAATGGTTGGAAGGCGAAGTCTATAAGCCGACTTCCTCGTTCGGATTATGCATAGTGAAGCTCTCATCAACGGACGTCATTAACTTTGAACAACGTCCTCATTGCCTTTGCCTCACATTTGTTTGGCTGAAAAACTACCAGCTATATCTCTGTACGCAATACTAATCGAACACATGTTATATGGAATTTTTTATTGCAATTCGTTCTCCTCAATTCTATGAGAAAATTAAGTGTTATCACATTTTATTTTGCAATGAACCACACTCTGGTTTAAAAACTAAGTTTTCGCTACAATGTGAGAACGGAATTCTTTTTGGTAAAGTAAAAGTATTCATCCTCTTTGTGTCTGCACTTGAACCGTTTCATGTATGCATAGAACCAAGCACCAGGATTTTCTTAACCTTTTCAATGATAGAAATCACGAAGTTTCTAAAATATCAGCCTTAGTGGAATTGGTTTCTTTAACAACTTGTTTAAATCCTAGTTTTCCAAGAAATTGTTCCTCTTTTTATTATTTTTAATTCAAAGCTTTAGGAATTGAATTATATCAATGTTATTAATGTTTTATTCAAATAGTTTAGTTTAGCCCTAAAACCTGTCTTACCCACCCTTCTAGGAATAGGATTTTTTAAAATAGAGGTAGCGAATTGTACACAGGATCTTACACAATAGTAGGTTACGTTTAACTGTGGTGGTGTGAAGTTCGTAATTATCTAACTCGAGTTCAAAAAATCCTAGAGGGATAAGGTTACTTCGGTAGTTTTTCATGCTGATTTTAATGAAAACGTTTGATTTTTATTATATACCTAAATGCTCATTAAATTGATTGATCATATCCCATGTTCAATTTTAAAAAGTCCATGGCAACCAATGGCAAAATAGTTATAGTATAGTCATTATTTAAAATAACAAAATTAGTCCTTATAAATCAAAATCTAAAGCCGGTATCCCACAATCAATATTTTCATAATTGTTTCAAAAAAAAACCTGATTGAATACTAAATTAGATTGTTTAACTAAGTACTAGGCGCATATAGTTCTAATAACACATTCTTACATTTTTTTTAGATGCATTTTTGTAACACGACATTATTTTCCTCGCTAGTGAGGAAAAACGAATTTTCCTCACTATTTGTAGAGAAGAAACGTCCGTTTCCTAAGTATGTCGTGGAAAAAATATTTATCGTAATGGCTAGTTCGTGGGCTCGTGACATAATGTGTCGGGAAACTTGATTGTCAGCTTTTTAGATCTTAGGTGTAGAATGCTATGAAACGTGCAGACCCGCGATATGAAGCCCAATAAAGTTCACCGTTAGATTTAGGCCCATACAATATTGGATGCAATATATTTTTCAAATTGTACTTCAGCTTTTTTGCAGACAGGTTTCTAAGATATTTTTTTAATTGCTTTTCTCGATGAAATATCATCGAATTTCAAAAAGCTGACGTTTTGGTTGAAGCGGTTAAAAGTTGAAAGGAAAAGTAAGTCCGGAAAATGTCATAATTCGATTCTTTTTTTAATACTCTGCCCCTCAAGTCCCAATTCGATTAAAAAAAAAAGAAAAATTGTTGGGATTATTGGTACACAAGTTAAACCAACGTCAAATTCAGAATTGATATTCCGGAAAATCGGAAAATTGTTATTTTTGTTATTAATAATATAATAAATGCTTCTCTTGGATTTTTTCAACTCCGAATGTTTCAGTTCTAATTAAAAAAAATAGATCAGCGTACAAGATCTTCGAGAATATGGTCGAACTAATACGTTTTAAATTTAAGCTCATGTACTGGTCATGTAGCACAAATTCCAAAGTGAGTCTTTATATAAACTACTTTCCGATTTATCATTTTTCTCTTTCATTTAATTAGCTTGCTTTATATGTTTGTTTGGTCATTTGTCTGAATGAAATCTTAATGCTTATCACCTGCATCCCGATATGTTAGAACCGCCACTTTAAAATCTTAAAAGTAATTTTAAATTTGAAGTATGCATTTACCTATTTTAGCAACTGGTCTTAAAGACAAATTTAGTTGCATATTTAATCAAAGTCAGGTGTACGTTTAATAACAAAATTAACCTATAATTTGATTCAAATACAAGATTTTAAGTAAAGAATTGGTAAAATTTAGGTCAAAAATTTATATGAATCGAAATTGTTTATTAAAATTAAAAAAAAAATTTTTCTACCTAATGGTTAGTGTGTTAAAAAAACTTTTGTGAACAAGCTGCCTTTTTAGTTAATCCCAGTTTCTTTAAAAATACGAAACGTTGGCAATAAAATTCGTAGACTTAGAAGAAATGAAAATAATTTATTCTTACTTACTTTGCTTTGTAACATCAAAAAAATGTACTGCAAAGTAAAAGAAATGTATTGAAAAATCTACCTGAAAATTTTTGACTAAAGGTTAATTTTTAATCAAAAACTTTTGTGCTGGATTTTTTCGAGACAATATTCAATATATTTTTTTATCATTTTTGTTTGGGTTTTTTATTATTCTCAACGATATGTGTCATTATTACCTACATCTTCACCCTCTGTTCTACATATATTCCACATTTTTGTTCATATTACTTATGCCGCGTGTAACAGGATCCATAATACACCCCTCATTTTTTATTTTTAAAAGTAACTGATTGAGTTTTTTTAAAACATGTATAATTTCATGAATCCAATAATACCACTTAGTGACATTTTAACGTCAATATTTTTACAATTTCATTTCTAGTTTTTGTGTGATTGTGCTACACGACGGTAACGATTTATTCTAATTTACCCGTCTAATACTAAAAAATTAAAATCCCGTCAAAAATGCTAAAGTACATGATTTATAAGCAAATAAAATTGATGTAAATGGTTTTTGAGGTAAAAATCATTTTTTCCAAACTGGTATCGTGGTACTAATAATTATTAGTACTGGTAAAAAGGGATTTATTCATACGTAGTATTAAAGTATGAGATAATAAGTACAGTCACCGTCACAGGTAATGGACTTCCAAGTACATAGTATTTGTGAAAAAAGTCACAGTCTAAGGAAAGAAGCGATAGCTATCTTTCTATGTTCAATCCTTTTGAATGACACATCTTTTTTCTCTGTTTAAATGCAACCATTGTCTGTTGTGGATAGTTATTTATGACAAATACAATTATTTCGAAACCGGTCGCAACATGAATAAGTACAAGTATTGGAAAATACAATATATTTATAAACATAATTTAAATATTACCAACTATACTATAGATTCAACATTGATTATTAATATAACTTCGTTGTAGTTTAAATACCGAAAAGGTATTTATATAGAAAATACTAATTGAGTATAAAGAAAATAAAAACAATAAAGTGTTTAGATACTATGTATCTCGAGTAAAAAATCAATAGTCGAAGGTGATTGCTGGTAAAAGTATTAAAGCTCCTTAAAAATTCAATGTGAACTAGATTCCCAATAATTTTGGGCCTTCTTATAGGAGTTGAGGAACAATAGGGTCGTCAATGATACACCATGTTCTTAATAGCCGACGTTTCGATTGGCGATGGCCAATCTTTCTCAAGGCAATCTAAGAGTTGGTGACATCAAGGACTCCTCAAGGGAACCATAGGGGTCCAGATCGTCAAAAAATTCAAAAATTGTTTAATTTAAAATGTTGATATAATTTATAGGACAACATATTAATTTTGAAATAAAACAAGGAATTTAAATGTGCAAACATCAGATTAGCCATTTGTAAATGTTTATAAATAAAAAACAATTTTTATGCTTATCACAGTAATTACATTACATTAAGGTGTATTTTCTCTTTTTCTGGCTTAAAAACAAATATTTTCTATAACAATACATTGATTTTCGAACAATGACCATGATTAATCTCTTAAACTATTGTGATGACAAAAATGGTTGTTTAATTCTGAATAAAAAAACCTCGCAACTTTCACTTTTAAAAATCTTCTATTATGGTATTTTTTACTATGAAGAGTTATTTATTAAGTTTTACATGAAATTACTATATCTAACTGCAGATGAACGTTGAACTTTTATGAAATCATCATATGTATAGTAGCTTCAGGCCCTCAGTTTTGTGAAGCCTACCTAATCGATAGCAAAATTTATTTTATCTATTTTATTTGGTTTATATGTATGCAATTAAAGGGGAACAACTAATACAATGTACCTGCTCTTAACCGCGCCACTTTAAACGCGAAAGACTGTACCACAATTAATGAAAAGTAAAAATAAAACCACAAAAAATATTGATATTTGAAATCTCACTAAGGTATGTGACTTATTGAATTCAGAAAATTATACAGATTTAAAAAACGCAATAATGCACAGGGTGTTCAGTTTGAAAGCTGAAAGTTAGTGTCACTTCAGACGAAACCATAAGTGAAAAAAAATGCTAAAAAATAGTGCTACTTATTTTACTTTACACTTACTATTACGTGTATAAAATATTCGTTATTTTCAATTGTAACTTCTTACACCAGCTCATCCTTTTGAATTTTCTTTGAATTATTACTCTTTGACAAGCTGGATTCTGACTAATAAACTCGTTTTCAAGTGTTTCTTTAAAAATTTCTGGTTTAAATAATGTTTTTTAGGCAACATATTACTAGTTTTAATAACCATTTACAGAATTCTTTTTTGATCTACCGATCCTTGTTTTAAAAATCCTAGACTACGACGATTATGGAAATGTTAACGTATAGATTCGTCGTTCAAAAGATCATACATTGATGGGCAAATGGGTGGAACCAAGTGAATATCTCTGGAAGTATTAAATATTTTACAATGAAATTTGAAAAGTAGGTGTTACAGTAAATCGGGTATTTTTAAAATTTTTTAAATAATTTTGTACTTACGGTTTCACCGATACATAAATTCGTTTAAAATGAACGTAATACAAGTACATAAAGAAAACAAAGCACTACATATAATACTGAAAAAAAACAAAAGTGATAAAAAAACATAAAATTCAATTCGCAGTCAAACTTAGACTAGCACTATTCGTGGATCTTCTTGAAACAGGGGAGGCAGAGCATAGAATTTCCTTCGCAGTCTTCACAAAATGTGAGAATTTTTGACGCCTTGGCTCTTGCTTCTTTGCCACCTTTATTCTGCTGTATTCTTTTATAACATTCGCCACATCTTTTTCTACTTGTTCTGGCTGAGCCTTGGAGTTTACTTATTCTGTGGCTGTTCTTCCCTTGATTTCTTTTCTTTGTCTGTACCATATCATCACTTTGAACATTTGTTTGTCATACTACGTATGTTCTTTCATTTGCTTCACTGAATAAACTTTGTACTATTTTTTCTCGAAACTTATAAACTACCCACGCGTTGACGACACATGTTCCGAGAAGTACCTTAAAAATAATCTTCTTACACCACTTCACGCTTTTTCTTAGCGTGGTCTAGTAGGAGGACATTTGGTCAGATACATCAACGTCCTTTTTAGTTTGATTATATGCTATTACAGAAATAGGTTTGGACACATCATCTCCCTTACGGTTTTTTCTTCCAGTTAGTACCACCGCATCAGTATGGCTTGGAACAGAGATGATCATTAGCACTGGACGTTTATCTTGCCATTTGATCATTCGTATTCCGTCTCTATTCTGCTGACCATAAACTTCTCCTTTCTTCAACTTCTTTTGACATGTGTCTTTAGGATTTTATTTTCTTGTGGACCTCAGAGTACCACAATCATATGTCTTAGAGTTCAAAAGGTCTTTAGAGAGCTTTACACTCGAGTAAAAATTATCAATGTATAAAATTCTTCCGCAACCTTTCAGGTTTCTGAGTAATTGCATACATATGTTATAAGTATGTCCGGGTGAATTTGATGAGTCAGTACGGGTAGAATCGTTTTTTCCCGCATAAATTCTTAGATCGTAGGTATACTTATACTTTATAGATTTTCACGCCATATTTATGTGATTTCGCAGGAAGATATTGTCGGAAGACGAGCCTACCTCTCCATGGTACCATCGTCTCATCAATGACAATCTCTTTTGCCGGAGCAAGGACCTCTTGAAATTGGTTGCAACACATTTCCACGATATTTCTTATTTTCGCAAGTCTAACATCCTTGAGAGCGGGGTCATTATTGTCACAGACATGCAAGTACCTCAACAACATATCGAATCTGTCACATGTCATTATTCTTTTTATACAACCATTGCTGTACATGTCATTGTTGGACCAATACAGACGCATCTGAGGTAGCTTATTGATTCCCATAATGAACAAAATTTCAATGAATTTCTGAATTTCAGCTCTGGTGATATACGTCCAGTTATGCAGTAATGATCTTTGGCGAAGTCGTTTGGACTGTATAAGATGTGCGGCATATTTATTGGTTTCCAGTACTATAATGTCGAGAATTTCATCATTTACAAAATGTCTATAAATATTGCAGGGTTCAGACAAATCCATAGTACTTATTTGTATTCCACCTTGTCCAGTGTACTGAAAGTTGACAGGCAAATCTGTACAAGGTCCCCATGTGTCGGAAGTTACTGTTTTTGTTTCGTTCTCTTCTTCACATTCTTCTTCTTCTTCTTCTTTCGAAGAGTCGACTTCATCATCGGCGGAGATTTATTATGCAGATGTAGAAATTTCACTGGCAGCGTCATCATCCGAAGGTCTGTAGGATTCTTCAGAATCCTGAAACGGTTTAAATTCCGAACTAGAATCAGAATTGACGTTTATTCGACAAGCTGATGGTGGCTTCTGAGATAGTGGTAGCTTCCGTAGGGACGGTAACCCACTCGGCGATGGTGATGTGTAACGAAACTGAGATGTTCTGGTCACTTGAGGAAGGATCTATTTTAACTGTTTCCTGGACAGTAGATGAAGACGGTCCTGGATCTTTGGATCACCATTGCTAATACTTTCCTGCCTCTGTCACCCATTCTTAGTTTTCTAAGACAAACTTATCTGAAACAAAAGACAATATCTTACAAAATATCACCATGTAGCAAGTGCCCACCGGTAGGTCACAATTAAAAATTTTGAAAAAAGTTCAAAATGACCTCAAAACAAATATAAGATTATTTATTGCTGCATATATGTACAATTACATCATTACTTTTTAATAATACAAGTTCGTTTTTAGGTGTTGTCCAACAGATCAGGCAACGTCATGAACGTGTTAAGGAAAAGAAAAAGGTAATGCTAATGATATCTAGTAGTCCATGAAATTTATTGTAGCAGTGACAATAACTTCAAAATAACTAAGTAGTGTTTAAATTTACTTAAAATGGGCGAATTAAGTGAAAAAGAATGGGTATGAGAACACGAATCCGCATTGGTTAATTCATTAGAGAGTACATGAAGATTCATATGAACATCCTTAAAAAGATCACGAACTTCTTGATGCGGACTCTTGTCCTCATTGTTTTTCACTTATTCGTCCATTTTACGTAAATTTCAAAACTACTTATTTATTTGGAAATCACTGTCACTGCTAATCAATTTTCATGGACTACTAGATATCATTTCCTTTTCTTTTCCTTAGACACTTTTTTGTTAATATTTTAGTTGACATTGAAATAAAAATATCGCACCTTATAAATAATATACCGGGTGTTTTATAACAAATTTAAAAGTCAAAATTACTTCCGGTGAAACGGGTAGTTCAAATTTATTTCAAAAATTAAAAACAAATACCCGATTTGCTGTAATACCTACCTTCCAAATTTCATTTTGATGTCTTTAACAATTTCAAACATATTCACTTAGTTCCACAGCCCATTAGTATATTACACAATTATAAACAATGCTAACCAATAACGATATCTATACTATCTGCAGTTTACATTTATAAACGCAATTTAGATGTAAGCGTATCACACTAGCATGTGTGATTGTAAGTGAATCTAATTTAACACATGCCGATACCGCTTTCTTGTCTCTATAGCTTTGGTTATAGCGACCGTTTTTTTTGTAGATACCCCTTAAATTAAATATTTACAGTAAAATGTAACTAACCTACAATAAAATTGAACATTGTGTATTCTTCTGAAGTATATGTTTCTGAAAATGGGGTTGATAGGGAAAATGCGCGACCTACCGTAATTAAGCTAAAGGCATCATTGTAGTCGACTGAAATACCTTGGCACAGCTTGTAAATCTATTTTTAAATCACTAAAGTTTGTGAAACAAAACAGTTTAAATACGTCGTCCTTGACCTGTACGAGGAGTAACACATCTATACCGATATCGAATCATTGACCAGTTTACTATTCTGGTTTTAAGTTTTCCGATTCAGTAGTAAAGTGAAACAACTTACGCAGGTGACATGAAGTTACCGCAACATTCTTGCTCTATCATGCACTACTTTTATCTATCATCACAACTAATTCTTTAATTAGATGAGTAAACACTGCAATCTGTAACGTTAACCGGTCGTAATCAATTTAGATGACGAGTTTAAAACATCGTCATTTGATTAAGTCGTACATACTACAGTTCTAATGCAAATATGCATCAGTAAGTTCATATGTATGTAAGCAAGTTAATGCCATTTTACTAGATTCGTTTCACTTGCGGTTGTAATCAGTTAGTAAAATCCAATTTGCTTCGAGCATTTATTTAAATCGTTAACTTTCCTCTTCTGTATTTTTAAATAGAATATAATCGAACTTAATATTTTTTGATAAGGCTTAAAAAATTTTATAAACTGGAATGCCTTTCTACTAATATTGAGCAATGAGTTTTTTGCTAAAAGAACACGATTAAATGGTGTTATAGGTTTTGAATACCTGCGGCCATTGAGTTCTTATAAGCACTTATAACCATAAAGGTTACTGATTAGTGCAGCTACGTTAACCTCTTAACCAGCAGTCAATGACATGCAGTTATTAGCATTTAGATTACACCCTGTAGTGTAGCAAATGTGCATTGAAAGTGCTCGTAACGTTCATTTCTCTTACATGTTTTTAGTGCTTGGTATAGTTATGTATCGTCCAGTCGTCAAACGTATGTAGATCCTTTTATGGCAGATTTACGACTGCTAATTAACCGCTGCCGCTGGCCAGGGCCGGCTGTATAAATGGATTCTGTACTTTGAGAGGGTCATAGTCCATGCTTATTACCCGGAACTAAATCTGGGGTAACCTTTATCAATGTGGGGGTGTCGCGTGCCTGCAGTTGTCAAAGTATCCAATGTCCATCTAAGGGCACATGTACGACAGCTGCAGATTGACCCATTGTCACCCACGCGCTATTCAATCAACCTTTTGCTTCTTGCCACCTAATTTACTTCATATTTCAACTTCCTAAATATTTCACACATCTGTGTCTAATATTTCCTGTAGTAATTATCATTCTTTTAAAATTGTTCGTATTCAAAATATCTTTATTTCCATCTACCACATTTGGCATCACTTTATCTTCCAGAACGTTACTGAATAAACTACAATCGTTAATCAACGTTTAAAATAATTAAACCACAACCAATAAAAATTAATTTTTTTTATTGGATTTATGTAAGTGTAGCTTTGAATAAATGTACTTCAAATAATTTAAATTAAATCCAAAAAGGAGACGTGGACCATTCAAAACATTATACATTAATCAAAGTAGTTTTTTCAAGTGAGAGTGGGTAGCAATGTTATTTTCATATATATTATTCATACTTATTATCATAAGTATAAGAAACGGTCAATTAAAACAGACTTGAGTCAAATTCAAATTTCAGTATGAAAATTTAGATGGTAATTATTTTGAATAAATGTCGAGTTATTTAATAATACAAAAAATTAAAATGTTAATTCACTTTATTTTAATGAGTTTGTTTTCAAAATTGAAATTTGAATAATTGTTTTGGCGAATGGTGTTTTATATTTTTAAATTAACCTGAAAAAATAAACGTTTGAGAAAATTGAAGGTTTATCTGCGATTTTTAGTTTTAGTCTAGTTTATTAAAAAGTTGAGGTCAGTGTTGACGACCTCCGGGTTTACCAACTATATTATAGCAGAAGTAGCCCTATAAAGCGATTTACTATAGCTTTGAGTTGAGCTGCAGCAATAAATATTAATAAAGTTGAAGTTAACAAACTGCATACATTAAGATGGTCGCTATATAAATTCCCATGAGCTTGTTTAGGAGCTTCCACAACCCTTTACCTTTTACATACTTTATTTCCTCTTGTATTTTCTTACATGTACAATATTTTCAGCGTTGATTTTATTACGGTGACTAAAGGACTTATTTGTAATGTAGATGAAGAAGCGCATTTAATTTCTTTCTCATACCGATAGTGTTTCTATGACGGTGTCATCATCGGTTACATACAAGTACAAATAGCGAGTCTTAGTGTAAGGCGTTATCTCGTGGCCAGCAATAAGAATTTATTTATCAGACCGCGTGCTATCGGGAGTTGTTAAATGCGGACATTACAATGCAAAGGATCGTTATCCTGGTGCTGTTATATCGATAGAAGCGATTCTACATCAGCATTATTGCTGAATCGTGGATGGTTGCGTTGTCGGCATCCCACGCGGGGCTGGAAGAGCGCCCCGGAGTACACGAAGTGTTATTGGCCGTATTTAATTACGCTAGCAGTCGTGTCACGTTCTGCTAAACTAAAAAACCAGACTGATCATAAGAACAAGGAGGACCGATGAACAACAAGACGCAATATGTAGTTGGCGAGATATGGCGCGTGTAGGTCGTAAGTTTGCTAGATGTAGCGCCAAATGGGGGTTGCCAGACAGAATGTTCAGATCTTATAAGCCTAATGTATAGTATTTTAATTAAGCAAAGTTAATCATTAAGCGTATTTTAAAAACGATTACCTTGATTCGGAACAATGCCATTATTACAGTCACCGTTGTAAATGTCTGGTAGCACAAAAAGATACGCTCAATGTACCGGTAACGTTATAGTGCCACACTGCTCTACTGCAGATCTGGATTACTCACTGTATTTAGTGTAATAAAAAAGGCATCGGTCTTTGTTTTCGACCGGTCCCATCAACCGCCATACTTTGGTACAAGTCAACATCACAAAACTGGTTCTCAAGCAAAGTACTTCATTACCTTTCGATGCGTTCTATTTTCATTCCGTAGACTATTTATTGAAGCGTTCGAATCATACAGGCGAGACGAGCTGAACTCTCGGGTACCTTGTCTAATATACTCCTGGCAGACAGCAGCAATAAACCAACTTATGAACAAGACAAGAAAAGGAAGGTCTGGGGCGGTGCTTAGCCCCAGGTATAACCAATCTTACCTTATCATAACCCGTTCAGAGCACCAATAGAAGAACGCATTCTTCTTTGACCAGTCGCATAAAATAGTCATGACATTACCGTAGTTATGCATATGTGAATGCATCTACCTGCATTACATACAACAACCGAGTTTGTGCGCACAAGGGTCTCGGAATCCTTTGTATAAAACTTGCGAGTCTTCTGTTCACAACCTTCCAGAGCATTCTTTAAAATCCTATTTATTAACGAGCACTAATAAACTCGACTTGTGTTCGGGTTTTATATGCATTCATATCTCAATGTACATTTCCATTTACCGACAACCCTATAACCATATCGTAAAAAAACAAAAATATTTATGGGTTTATTATACATTTATGGTATTGTAATTTAGCTTTATGATACATAACTTATAATTTATTCAGTTCGAGTATTAATTAAATGTCCAAAGGTAAATTGTTATGTGTTTGTGAAACATAAACAGACCTTGTGTCCAGTCCTACTTATCAAACACTTCTAATGTTCAATTTGTTTATTAAAAATTTCATAAAGAGAATAAAAATTCCAATGCGCGCAATAATAATAAAATAAAGCTTGTTGAAAAAACGCATAATAAATACACTCATTGCAATGTGCTTGTTTTTATTAGTTTTTATTCTATTGGTGAAATAAAATCTCATTAAAAAAAAGAAAAAAGTCTATAAATTAGACGTAGATACTTATAAAGCAAAAAATTCTCGGGTACATTTTTGAAATTTGGAAATAGAGGTTTCGGATTTTGAAAATAATAAGCAGTTAGTATGCCTAGCTTAAATTAAAATACAATTACCGCCAATTAATAGACAAGGCCAAAATTTGTGTATTGTCACTTACGTAGGTATATAGTTAGTTGCATTTAAATTACAAATTGATTTATTTTGTATAATTCTTTTGATTTTAAATTGCTTTAAAATTTCATTTCATTTGTTATTTATTCGTATTTTAAGTTGCATTGTGATGTAAGCAGTACCTACAAACCTGTATAAGTGGTGTGCATAACTATCAAAATCTACCCTCACCCATATGTGGAAATAGTAGAGACACATACAAATGGACCGTTCTAAAGTCGGTCAATATGATAAAGAGATAGTAAATGGAAATCGAATACTTTAGGACAAGGGTAAAAAATTATAGAAAAACGTCTGTAACGATTATCCTGCATACTTTTTTTTTCAACTCATTTTTTGATAATTAATTAACAAGTTATCTTTTGCTGTGAAAGTTGTAATATTTGACATTCTAAAATTAAACCTAGTTTTTTAATTTTCTATAACGAAAGTTTAAGATTAAACTACTTAAAGAGAAACATATTTAAAAATTGTGTATTAGGAACCTACTATACGAATGTTGAAACGAAGATTCTTAAATAAACAAGAAATAATTAATACCCGTTTTATTGAATAAATTGTGCATATCTAAAAAAGTAATAGAGATGCAAATTTTTCTTGAAACATGTTCCTACTGGTAACTTAAAACATTTTAACAATCTTGTAATTACACTACAAAGCGATTCTCAAATGTTTATCAAATACCAATATGCTTGTACTCGAAAACTGTTATCTAACTACATAATGCCAAGTAAACCGGAAAAACGAAAACACGTTCTTTTCGTAATGTATTTAGTACCCGAAACACTTTGTTAAGATATTAATTTGATAGAATTTTGTAAGGAAACCAATCGTATAGGTACTTTCTAGAATTTCGGAATACATATATCTACGTGTAAATAATTACCGGATGGATTTAATTAGTTAATCTTACTTAACACTGTAAAATATTCACATGATTACAATTAATATTATAAAAATAACTTTAGGAACAAATCTATTTTTAACAATTACACCGCAAATAATGAAGATAAGTAAGTACCAACACTTTATTAGAACTATACAAAAAAACGAAATGATTACGCAATGTGTTTTAAAAACACTTTTAATTAATACAACGGTCAAAATTAATCAATAATTTCTAAATATTTTAAAGAAAAAATTAATTTGCATGATAACATTTTGCCACCGTTCTTTTATTTTTATATACTTATGCATAAATATTTTAAAGTGTCAACTAATAAAATAAGTGTGGTTTAGAAAAACATCTAAAACTACTTCATTGAATATGGTGATTTTGCTTAATAAGTAGAAAAATGATCGAATTTATAGTCAATTAATTTAAATTAATAAAATTGATCAAAGTATATTTGCATATTTTAATTAGATTTTTTAAATACTTCTAAATAACTAATAGAAATGTTGAAAAATGACTAACTTACACGTTTTAATCGAGTACCAGGTCAAATTAAGTTTGGAATGTACTAAAATACCTATCAAAAAAGGAATGTTGAAAAATAGTTGCAACAGTTTAAGAATTTTGCTACGCCATAAGTGTTATACTTGCAATATAAACTAATGATTTTTTTTTGTATTACGATAGGACCTTCAGTAGTGCAGAAATTCATCGCAATTCTTTGAAAATTAAAAAAGAATCGATTCAATGCATCTTGCAAGCGTGTGAAATAATCTCGATACAAGACATGCAAAGCGAACCTTTCAGTGCTAGGAATGGATTAAAGTTATGGCATCCTTAGCTTCAGTAGGAATTGAAATAAAAAGATTTTGAACATCGGGATGTTTTACTACACGTTCAGTCTTTGCAGACTCTGACTTATGACGTTTTCTTTAATACTTTTAATCCCATGGCCGTATTCAAAGTTAAAAGTATTTTAATAAAAATAATTAAGGTTGCTTACGTAAATACAAGTTTTCGCAAACATTTGTTTTCGTTGATATAGAAAATATAGTATTCAAATGCAATTTACCTAGTACGGTTCTGTATCAATTGTGACATGATCTGAGTTATATTGCGACTACACAGCCTCAACAACCGAGCTTTTCAATATGCAAGAAAAATAAATCTTTGCCATTGCAAGTTTTATAATTAGTGGTTTTAAACAATGCTTCGCAGTCTTCTGGGTAAACGGAGAAGCCATGTTCTTGTCTCTACTTTATGTATTTCTTTTTATACTCCTCGCATTTTTTGCGGTGACCATCTTTATTGTAAGTTATACAAATTTATGTTTTACAACAGCAAATAGTTAACTCTCACAATCGTTATTTTGCGTACTTATAACATATTTAATCAATACTTTGTCGAAAAACATTTTTTTTCCAAAAACATTTTTTGAGAAACTGACCAGCCATAAAATGAACTATGCGATAGGATTGAAGATAATTTTTACCTGTACCTGTTTTCAGACTCGTTCACAATTTAACACCTTTCAAGTTGAAATTCTAGATTTTATAAACGTATTAGTGTTGCTTTTAAAATATAATCATATCAAAGAAATTGTAATTTGCACAATTTTAATGTAGGTACAAACGTATTTCTTAACTCTAGGTAATTAAGTAAGTACATAACAACTCACGATCTTTCTGAAATTTTTATTGAATTGAAGAACACCTAAAATATGTATAAAATTTTTATAGGCTTCGATTAACGCTTTCTCATCAAAATTTAAATTTTTAAATATTTGTTTAATTGACAGGTTACACAAGATATAAGTGTATTATAAGTCACTGCAGATTTTTTTTTATAAAATAACTTAACTCGTTTTTAAAAATAAAAATATCTACCTAATTGTAAGAGGGTTTTGTTATTTGAGCGATTTACGACGTTACGATAATGTGCAACAAAAGTTGTTGTTGTTGAAAGTTGTAACTTATTTTCATTGGAATTTAAAATGTATTTTAAATACAAAATCGTTTATCTATCCGAAAATTGATTTTTATATGATTCATATTTAATTCATTTATTTATAGGGTCTATGTAACATATTTGTTTAAAACAAAATATAAG
Organism: Abscondita cerata; assembly: GCA_030710515.1. NCBI lineage: Eukaryota > Metazoa > Arthropoda > Insecta > Coleoptera > Lampyridae > Abscondita > Abscondita cerata. The sequence goes on along the minus strand of JALBCR010003755.1, from coordinate 60,107 downwards.
AAAAAATCAAAATACTAAACTTATTTTATTATAGTAAGTAAATTCTATGTCAAGAGGCGCAAAGACAAATTTTGCAGACCGATTGAAAGCAGGTCTGCAAATGTTTGAGTGCGACAAAAAGAAGTTGTGACACGCGTTTTCAATACTATTTTTCTATTTCTCTGATATTTATTGTAAATTTGTTTAAAAAATAAACATTAAAGATCACCGCCGGACTTAAGGTTTTTCGTGCCCGGGGCTACATAAAAATGTCAGCCCCTCGCCCCCATAATTGGTTTTCCTGATTGAAACTAAGTATATAATCTACGTAATCATGTAAAGGTTTATTTGGGATTACAAAAAAGGTACAGTAATTGTTTTCGTGTTTTTGATACTGAAAATGTATGAATAATGTCGGAAAATTCTAAAAATTTCATTAGGTTGCTTTCAATCGACAAAAAAGAAAGTGCCGACAACCTAGATTCTCCCATTGTTTCAACACTTTGTATTTCTAGAATAAGAATATCGCAATTTCTATGTTTTACAGATCTCTTTTTAATAAGTGTTGCGTCACCTAGAATCGTCTCGTGTTCACGTAACACGTCCAAAAATGTAGTCGCATATCTTTTTGAATGATTAATCAAAATAGATTAAATTAAAAAACCCAAATAAAATAGCAATAGCAACTATTATACCGTGTGTCTCACGGAAAAGTTGACATAGGTATTTACTATGTTAAATTAAAATTAACGTGTATTTTTTTCTGGAACAATTCGAACACAATATAACAACATATTATGTTGGATAGATAAAATAAAACAAATTTATAAGATAAGAGTGAATATTCAAAGCGTATTTTCCAAAAAATAGTAAAATAAGTTATTTTTTGTAAAATTTTATTTATTAACCGAATGGATTTTCATTTATTAAGCGGCCTTCGTGGATGAATTAGTTAATTTGCTGCTTATTATTTTTTTGCGTTTTCTAACTAGGGTTCGATTCCGATTGCTGAATTTTTTTGTATCAACTTTATTATCATTATAATACAATTTTGTAAAGTGAATTTAACATTTTGAAAAAGATTAAAACTCATTTTATAAAAATTGTATTAATAATGACATCAACAATAATTTTATTAATAAAAAAAATTACGACACTCGGGATCGTACCCTGATTTATTCACATAAATCATTAAAAAAATGTTACTGTTTTTTTATTATCTAATAAAATATGTTGCTATATTGTGCTCAAATTGTGTCAGAAAAAAGATATGCACGGTATAGCAACTTTATTACGTATACCCAATTCCTGTCTTCAAATGTCCTTTTAAAAAAAATTAGTTAACATTCGGGTCCTATATAGCACGGAGCCTGGGGCTATAGCCCCCCTTTAATCCAGGGGTGTTAAAGATTTGATGTGACATTTGTAATATTTAGGTTAGATGCGCTCGGCAGCTTTAATTAGGTATTAAAATTTATATAATCCCTAAAACATTACGTATATCAAAGCTATAAAAATTGGAAAAATATCTTCTCCAAATATTTTAAATAGGAGATTTTTATATTAATCAATTATAATTATTTATAATGATACGCTCCAGTGATATATTGATATAGAAGAGCGACTATATATTTTCTAGTTTTTTAAAAATTAACAAACCTGTATTACCTATTCTATGTCTTAGAATCACACGGTATCGCACAGATCGGTTGGGGTTTAACTAGTGTTCTCAATACGAAATCGCCTATAGGGTTTAAGTCCAACAATAGCAGCTGTCTCCCAAAAAATTCTTTTACGTATATTTAACGAGACCATCCCTTCAAATGCATTAATTGAATTGATTAAACTACCTATTCTTCGAATTGCGTTTAGTACACCCTTCCTTCCTAACAAATTTAGTTTTCAATGGACATTAATATAACTTGTTCAAATGTTCTTGAGTGCTTCAAGTGGAGCATTATGTGTACTTCTGATATTTTTGGATTTTACATGTGATGTGTGTATTATACGAGATAAAATTTTTGAAAATACGGAAAATCATGTACCTATGTTGGCATTGTTAAAGAACTAAAGATGGTAATGTAGGTACTTCTCTTGAATTAATTTTATTAAAATATTTAGAAAATTTATAATAAACATTTAATAGACTTCAGAATAAGTGTTAGTAAATTCAAGTATGCATATATTCAAATCGTTAAATGGCTTAATGAAAATTTGATAATAAATAGAATACAAAAGACATTCTCAAATTTCGTAGCATTTCAGAAGTTATATTTTGGAAAACCAGTCGAATTTTTTTTTCTTTATTTCGTCTCTGGTTGTAGTTTCAGATTTTCTAAACTACCACATAAAAAATTCATTGTTTTTACATTCGATGAATTAATTGGTGAATTAATTCAACCACCTGAGTAAATAATTTAGAATAGAGTTTACAAAAATACTGCCTCTTTAAAAAAAGTGTCAACCAAGTGATAATAAATTTATTTACAAAATCATTTCCGTGAAAGGTTACTTCTGTACTTTTACAAACTGAGAAATGTATATACGAGTAACTTGGCAGTTTTTTTAATTAAAAAATCCAGTTTTAAAAAATACCCCGTGTACCTGTAATGAACAATTTCCAGATTAATGGTATATACCAGTTCGCTCTTCACTCTGAAGAAAGGAAGTACCAAATGGACATGCTATATAAAAGCGTACCTATATAACTTTTATATTTTATTGCAAATTATGTGAAACTTGACAGAGATCTACCTAATAACACCAAAAAATAACAATTTTATGGACGCTTAACTTTGTTATTTAAAAAACTAAATTAACATGAAAAATGTAGTTTGCGCTCGTCTTTGCAATTCGGTCGGTTCCAGAGCTTTAGCTTCATTATTTTTATAATGTAATGTGTTAAATTTTAACCATAGTAGCATAAGTCAAAGTAATGTGAAAGTAATTGCAATTTCACATTTCGAAAAATTCATTTCATTTCATTTCATTGATACACAGTATGTCCCAGGTAAAACTAACTACATGGGGATTTTGGAAACGGCAAGAAATAAGATTTTGATTAAATGGGGACAAAGTTGCGCTATTTCTAGCCCAATCAGGTGCTGATTGATCAAAATGAAAACTAGGTATCTATGTGGGTTTTCAAATTGTTGGGGAAAAACTAAAGTTGTTTTATTGGTATACAGTGTGTTCCAGCTGATTGATCGAAATAAAAAATACCTAGGTATGGGTTTTCAAATTAAAAAACTAAAAATTGTGTTTTTCGAAAAATTGCAATATTCTTGCCACATTAAGCAAATTTAATAAAATCATTCAGTTTTGTACGACCAATCGAATGACTTCGACGAATTTTTTCTAAGCTTTCTAAATATTTTGTAACCATATCTAACTCATATAGGATTTAACATTATTAAATTGAGCATAAAAAAGAATATTTCAATCATGTATAACTGGTGATGGAAAATGTAAATTCATTTTAAAAACTTATTATTTATTTGCGTTTATCTGTTAAGAGTTCTATTTTTTCATTGTCTAGTTTTCAAATAATTGTTATACTTTTGAGTTACCTAATTAATAACGCACTTTTCAATGAAAACATTTTCAAATTAGAAAAAGTGGACATTTATGATTGTTTCATTTTGTACCATAGGAACGCTGAGCTCTAGGTATACTTTCAGCGATATCCAGAAAGACGGCAACCAGGTTTATCGACCTTAAATGCTAAGAAACAATTTACTTTGCTATGATGGTTTCTTTAAAAGACATAATCGAAATAAAGAGTCTACTAAAAAGATTAAAAATCTCGTTTTACATAGTGTCATTTACAATCCTCGTACACATTTTTCAAAATAATTTGACTGCACTTCGATATCTGTGAAATGTTACAAAATTTCGTCCATCAAACTTTACTAAATTTGCCTCTTCAAGATGTAGCAAACATGTGGTTTCAACAAGATGGAGCATCCCCACATAGTGCAAAGAAAGAAAACTGACTATTTGAATCACCAACATGGAAATAACTGGATCGGAAATGGAGGTCCAGTTTCCCACTGTTTGCCTTTTGATTTTTGCATTTGGGGATACTTAGAGGATAAAATTTATTGTACTACTCATACAACGGTCGAACTTGAGGTACCCGTTGTTTAAGCCTTCAAGCCATTGAACAAAAAATGCTTTGACAAATGGTTAAAAATTAACGTATATGGCTCTAATTAATTGATACAGAACGTGAATGCACTAATAACAACGGTGGAATTTTTGAACATTTAGTTTAATCGGTTTCCATTTTTTTATTTTGAGTTCAATAGTAAATAATGTTTCATTTGATAATTTAGTATTATAAATAAGTTTGTTTAATAAATTTACATTTTCGTCAACATAGCGACCATAGCAATAGTAAGTTGGCTGTGGTTGCAAAAAATCTAGAAGGCCTAGATACAAATTGTCAAGGTCATTCGATTAGCCGTAGTCCCTAATTGAAAAATACCAAATTTTTATGAAATTATTTTTATAGATCGCGACGATATTTTTACTTTTCTAAATTTTTGTTTTTCTTTAACAATTTGAAAACCCCTATAGATATTTTAAATTTCGATACAACATTTGATTAGGTATGTATTAGCGAAACTTTCTTCCCATTTAATTAAGATTGGATCTCTTATTATTATTATTTACTCTAAAGTAGTATAATACTCAAATGTAGGTATATTGACTTTTTCCTCATTCCGAGCACATACATTTACTTTAATCTCATCATATAAATTCTAATTCGAGAGAGACAGGTACAAAAAAGTTATAAATTTTCAAACTAACCTATAGGTATTACTTTTGAAGGAGTTTACAATAAATTGTCTATTTGTTTTGTTAATCTATTAAACGTGGTATATAAATGTACTATTACCTTAACCTAACATTATAAATGACGGATTGCTAAGTTCCCGCACTAGAATTATACTATTAAAAAGCTCCTAATTTAAAGTATTTCAACAAAAGTTAATGTTTTATGAAAAACAAAACTTCTTATTAATTACAAATACTAGAAAAACGGATGTTTTTAAATCCTGCATCGAATTTCGAATATGTCGTTGACACTTTGTGATGGTGAACCTACCACAGCGATATAATTTGATCAGTCAAAATCTAAGCTTTCAAACAAATTTAATTGTAGCGCAGGGTAGTTTCAAAATCGTAAAATGTTAAAACCAACTTCAATGCAGGATTTTAAAAATACCCGTTATTTTATTAAATATATCTACTTTAATGTATATAGGTTATTCTTTTGAAAAACTATGGTTGTAGTTTAATCTATTTTTTACTTTCATTTTTACATCGTACAACCAGCCTAATAAAAAGTTCTAGAATCCTCAATTTTCAAAAAGTTCTCTACAAAATTTGTCATACCTATGGTTTTAGATTCGATTGCTACCGACGACGAAATAGGAGTGGTTCATGTTAGTAGGAATTTAAACTGCAGTCCATTGAATAGATGAAGAATTGGAAATCATGTACTAAATTTCTAATTCAATATTCATACCTTACGACAGGAGTCTTTACTTTGTGAAAATCATGTAGAATAATCGAGAATAATACATTAAAGCACATTATTTCATCTACAGATAAAATTGATAAAACAAATGCGTTTGTGTGTCTTTGTTTCAAAACTAATATTATTAGGAACTTACCTAAAAACTAACCATTTAATCTACCTATACTAGCCTAGCACTAAGAATAGAGAACTAAAGCTTGCGTTCAAAATGATTTCCGTGGAATTATTTTGATGAAATTTTAGAATAGAAAAATCAGTTTGATAAATTATTTTGTGATTGTTAAAATATACGTTGTGTTTTTTATGTTACTTGAAGTGGCGCACTATTTCTTTGTTTTAAGTAAGAGAGAGTCAATCACCAATAAATACATAAATAAATATCTGAGCTTCAACTATTTAATGCATTACATAACTCAAAAAATTTTGAATAGCAGCCATTTGCATAAGACAATTTTGGTTAGTATACATTTTCAGTCTGTGGGCTCTCTTCTATAAGCGGAGATTGTACAACTGGCCCTTAGTAGGTATTATATATTTACTGAATTTGTTAACAAATTTCGTCACTGTTTGAGGTAATTGAGGTAGAGTTAAGAGGGAAATCGAACTTGTAGGTGCTTAATTTGACACCAATGCCAAATATAGCCTTCATTGGATTCCTCGTCTGTGCATTTTCATGTCCAAGTTGTAACACAAATAACAGATAACCAAAGTAAGAGTTGAGGTTTTCAGGGCCGGCGTAAGGGATAAAATTGAAACAAACAAAAAAAAGCAGAGAATGTATATAAAGCTTTTCTTTTTATTTTTCTGTATATTAAGCTAAAGACAAGAAACTTGGTAAATACTGTTTCTCAATAAAACTACATATTTTGAATTTTCTCTCTCTCTCTCTCTCTCTCTCTCTCTCTCTCTCTCTCTCTCTCTCTCTCTCTCTCTCTCTCTCTCTCTGAAGTATGCTTAGAACGGGTTGAGATAGTCAACCTCAAACATATTCTTTCTTTCAACTTTTTTGGGATAAAAATCTTTTTTAAAAACATGGCCGAAGCCCAATTCATTTACTAACATTTTATCTCTAAGTTTTTCGAAAACTGACACATTTACGAGAAAAAATTAAAGCAATGAATTTTCAAAAGATAATCTAACGCTAGAGTATTTTGCTTAAGGTCTAGTAGTTCGTACTTTGCAATGAAATTCAAGTGTCACAACAACACGAAGACAAAGTTTCAGACCGACCGAAGGGAGGTCTGCAATTGTCGAGTGCGACAAAAGTAGTTGTGACACGTGTTTTCATACTATTTTTTCTATTTCGCAAAAATTTACTTCAAGAAATAAATGTTAATATATGATCTAGTGTTTTTTTTGGTTTAAAGCTATGTTGGTAGAATAGTTGATATCCTAATAAAGTTAGCAACAAATTCTGTTGAAAGTTTGCTATCTTCAAAATAATGTGTTGAGATTTTTAATCGCCGTTTAATTCACGAGTTAGTTTCAAAACTTTTCAGTTGACCGTACTTTGTAATTTTAATAAAATTATATACTCTAATAATTCTAGAGAAGAAATGCTATTGTGAACGCGCCACAACCACAAATTTATAACCAAACTTTATCCTTTCTACTTTTTTGTGAGAGCTTCGTCTTTTATTGCCAACAGTATTTTAATATAAGCTCACCAAGTTGATGGAGAATTAAATTTGCTTTGCTACAAATTACGACAGATTTTTATTTATACTTTCATGTTGTAGTTGATTGAAGATAAAACGGCAATATGTATGTATAGTTGCTTATACTAAAATCAATTTTGTTTACATTAATGTAAGCCATAAATGCGCGGTCTATGGTTTCATCACAGAATCACCCCTTAAAATTTGTCGGTGTTACTTAGATATACTCTATATACCTACCGAAGTATTTCTAATCATACAGACCTATTTCTATCTGAAATCTGGTTTAGTTGACAAGTTGATTACTTGACTTTCAGCGGTCTGTCTAGAACGATGGGAACTACTGTTACAATTTCGACACGGCCCTATCCCGGAAGACATTTTTCTGTCAATGTAGATTCAATGTTTTTCTTGCAAAATATACCTGCAAAAATTTTCATATTCAGTTTCTTTTTTAAAGTTACGTTTAATTTAATTTAATTTTTTGATTTTTCACCGAAGTTATTAATTTCTTCTGTTTTTTTTGTTTTTTTTGATCTAAAACTTAGTGTCATAAATAAATCTTAGTATATTTTTCAGATGGAAGACGACTGTCCACATTTTTCAATCATTGATAACTAAATAATAAGAAAAACCTAGTTTACAGAGGAATATGAGTAAATGTATGTGTATATTCTCCGCACGGCAAAATTTATTCTGAACAGTTTTGTTAATATATGATAAAAATATCTCATTTTTAGATAAAAACCAATTTTTTGAAAAAAGTTGACGGTTTTGAGTTATTGGCAAAAACAAATGATTTTAACATAATTTATGTAGTATATTATAAATTAACTTATTTATATAATTATATTTGTAATTAAAGCAGTAGGTAGTATACTATTCTTACAATATACGTACAATATTTTTATTTTCGAGTTTTTGAAGAAAAAACAAATGCAGACAACCGATTAATCAACTAGTCTCCCATAATGATATAGAGCTAGGCAACTCAGTAGCGCAACTGTACAAGATGTTTATTTCGAAATTATTCCGATTTTCTTAAGTCACTTTCAAATATGAGGTTGAGAAGTACAGATCCTTCCTCTTAGTCTTCTATTAAAAAAGATAAAGAAGAAAATCAGAAATTTCGGAAAACACCATGTGCTAGTGAGTAGGTTAAGCAAAGGATTATATTACACTCTATTCGATGATATTTGTGCTTATAAAAGAAAATTTATTTTTGGATGCCTAAACGTTCATTTGACAAGTAGACATTGATGTATCACTGGGCATGCCAACTTGCACTAAGATGTAATTAACGGTTTGTTTACTATATTCAAAATTTTCTATCTGAAATAAGTTTTCAATAATAAATGATATTGTTTGTTTATATTGTTTATATGGGATGAATCCGTGATTCGGATGAGCGCACAGTCGGTTGCCCAACTAGTCGCGCCACTGGTTTCCTATGGCTACTAGCTACATATACTGCAATGTTTCCCGACATTATTCAGACACAAAGAGTTGAACGGGCAGTTGCAGGGTTGTGACACGGTCAGCAACTAGTAAAGCAACGTTTATTCGTTGATCAACTGCTTGCTCACAGCTAATAGTTCCATTTGACTCAATGCCCTGCTACACAATCGTCAACCGCTTGATCTAGTTGTGCACGGCTAATAGCTGCCTAATAGTTCAATGTGCAGCGTTTTTAATCTATGGATCTAAAATAAAATATAATATTTAATGTTTTATAAAACTATAAACTAAAATTATCGAATGTGTATAAATTGTTGTTCACGATTCGTACTTAAATTGTTATTTAACTTTTAAGTTTGAACAGACATATAAAGTAAAGTGACATTTTTCATAATCAAAGTAGATGTCAAAAGGCCCACTTTTGGTGATTAATTGTGAAAAGTAAAGTCAGAATTTGAATTCAATAGGTGTATTTCCTTTTTAAAACTGTTTTTAATTACAAAAAAATAGTGTACGTTACCAGTGACGAAACGAATGATTAACTCATTATTATGCGAGACATCGCGATACTTTCGTCCCGCAATTATCAAATTAGTTACAAAAAATCATGCATTTCGTCGCTGGTAACATAAAACTTAGTGGCTAATGCGCCTGGAAGTCTTTTTGGTTTAGTTTAATATTAGAAACGGGTACGTTTTTGGACTTCAAAGTAGCTATGTTACGCATACTGCATTGGAGTCTATCATATTATGAAGGGATGCAGAGTTATTCAAGGCGAATAAGGGGAGCGCGAATTGCAAAGTTTGAGAATCACTGGATCTATAGGACTCTCCTCCTGACGCCTACATTTTAACCGCAACTTGCAACTTAAATTTTATTTTGACTAATTATGAAATATGGGATCAAACCGATTTGATTGTGTATGAATCTAAATCTACGGTTCAATAATAATACTTAGACAGTAGGGTATTTTAACCTCATAATGACCATAATACTTAAATTTAAATTTCCGGTATAGAGACTAGATTTACCTACTGATGCAATGATGTAATCTAGTGTTTTCCATTTACCAACCTTATTTTTCAATGGAGTTGACCTTTTGTGAAACCAGCTAATTGTATTAAAAAAGTAGAATCAATGGTTTTTCTTAATTTTGTATCTCCGTCCGACTACAATTTCTGAAACAGTCATTTATCATTTTCTTATTTAGTGCCATCGCTCAAAGAATCAATTTGGATAAATATTGTGTTGCTATAGGTACCAAATATGAGTTAAAGATAAATTAAGAATGTTTGGTGAAAAAAATAGTTATTTATGTATCAAGGCACTAAAGTTTGATTTTTTGAGGACGAATGTGTTTTAGTTACAGAGGCGATAGCCGAGCCAAATAAAACACGTGAGTTAACTAAGGTACATATTATATTTTTCTCCGATTGACATTAAACGTCAGTGTTAGTGACACTTATCGATAATAGAAGTTACACTTTTACTACCTCAGGCAGTAGAAATGATTTTTAATGCCCTAGGCAATAAAAAAATAATTTTTTCTTTTTTTTTTAAAATCTTGCTCTGTTGAGTACCCAACCAAAAAAAGTTACTCTAAAGAAAATTAGTCGCTGTATAATTAACTATATTAGGGACATTCTGGACCGGTTAAAAATAAGTTAAAAAATAATGTTAGTTGTCGCGTTATTAGCGATGGACTTTTACTGGTTCAAAATAAGTAAATAGTTACAAAAGAAAGACAAAATTCAGAATTTTATTATAATTTTAACTTACATTCATAATTGAATCAAAACAGAATATGGAACAAAAATGTAAGTAGATGAAATTTTACATATAATATATATTAATGATTATTGTGAATATTTACAGTAATTTGCGAACAATTTTTCAACATTACTCCACTGGCTTGATAATCCGTTGTGCCTTTTGTAATCATAGTATAATTATTTTTATTTTTTGTGAACTAGTGCTACAACCGACGATATTTTGTTCTTTGGGATCCGAAAAAAAGTCTTTCACTAACATTTGTTTTTGCAGCTATAGAGTCTTCAATATAACCTTCGGCTATTGTTGATGATCTCCAACCACCATGTCTTTTTAATGTGGTTATATCTGCCCCAGAGTCCACCAACAATGTTGCAGAACTTCTGCGAAAACAATGCCCAGTAAATTCTTGTGGGTTTGGCAATTTAAAAAATTTTGCAATTTCTTCTGGCATTTTTCCAAATTTATGGATATCAAGCGGTTGTTTGTATGCCTTACCAGTATTGTATTTAATGAAAAAATTAGGTCTACAATTTTCATATTTTCTGTAGAAGTTTAAATGTTCACTACAATAAATGAGCGTAATTTTTTGTCTTCGTGTCAGGAAGAGTTATAAATAATTTTTCCCCTTATATCTTCAATTTGAGCTTTTCCATTCGGTATAGCTCATCACTTCTACATGCTCCCCGCTATGCCAAAAAATTAAAGCAACCTAAAATTAAAAAATCTTTTATTTAATACTAAATTAAAAATTTATAATTTCTAAATTCTTACCTTCGTAGATAGGTATATATCATCTGGAGCTTCCAACAAAAATTCCTGAATTTGTGATTTCTGCAGTACTCGGGATTTTTTGGCACGATAACCATTTGATTGACGCTTTAAAAAGGCTTGCAGTTTTAAATATTTAGATATATCTATAGTATTGTTAATATGCAATGTAGTCTTCAACATAGAATATGTAGACGATAAAGTCGAAGATTTCAATTTCTTGGCTAATTCTGCAAAGTACGCCAGTAAAACGTTTCCTAAAAATGATCCGATTTTCTTGTTAATGCGATAATCCATAAATTTTCTATAACATATTTCATACAATTTTCTGGATTTTGTAGGCAACAAATTATATTCGGCATTTTTGCCAATTCTTCAATTTCAGCAGCTTTATGGAATCCACTAACTCTCTATCTCATTGACAATCAATTGATAAAGAAATTTAAGCAAATTGAATGTAACAGTGATGTCTTATTTTTTGGTAGATATTATGTATACAATTTAAGGTATAATCGACAATAATAATTAGAAAATACGATTTAATTATTACCTAAAATTGTGAGTTGTATCCGTTGTAAAAAAGGTTTCATTTTAATTTAATTTTTTTAATCACACTGTACAAACAATAGGAGAAATAATTATATGTTTCACACGGCAGAGAATCAGATTTACTGCCTTGGCTAGTTTCAATGCCTGGCTTCGCCTCGGCAATGAAATGCGGTAATAAATCTGTTACTTCTCTGCCTAGTTAAACAAATAACTATTTTCAAAATCCAAAATCTGACAATTTTATAACGTTCTTTAAGTAGCAAATGTAATCGGCTGTTTTCTTTTTTCGTCAAATTTTTCCACCGCGCATGCGCAATTTTATAATTCACATACATTTTACACATCTCTACTGGCCAAAATGTGAATTTAAAAATCGTCGTATAATGAATTACTTTATGCCGGTTTTTGTACTTTAGTGACGATTTCGGAAAAAAATTTTTAATGTGCACCTGCCCTAAAAACTTTTAGGAGTGCTAGTAATTGCAACCTCAGCGCTCAGTGTTCCCGCTTCGTCATGCCAACTTTATTCACTCTCGCAAATGTGTTGTTTCTGAAATTGTGATACAAATAACTATTTCATAGATCTCAGAAAAATCGAAAACTAATTTTATTAATGTTAAGTGAATTAAAAGATGACGGGTACCTAGTACTTATAGTATTTTCTTGAAGTTCTATTAATTTTAACAACAATAACAACGCGCATATATTTTTTCTTTTCCCAATACGGTTCCGAATCTAAGACACGTTTTGTCACTAAAACTAACTAAAGTAAAAACTATTTTCTCATATACCTAACGCTAACCCTATACGTATAATTATATTTCTTTAGTCCTGTTAGTACGTTACTGGAAGCAAATTAACCGGAATAATCGCGTAACTAGCAGAATTTCATTTAGTAATAACAGAGTAGGTACAAGATATTTCCTTTCTTTCTTTCACCGCAGGTTTGTCCCCGTTGTCATGCTCTTTTTATGTCATTTCAATACGCAATGTAATGCGAGATGTTTATCCGTGTACCTGCGATTTGGATTGTGATGACCGCATGGGCAGAACTCCAACCACTCATAATGCGGGTTCATGTTCGAAGACAAACAGGAGCTAAATTTATGTCATTGTAATGTCATCGAGCTTATAAGCTGTCGCTATTGTGTCCTAAATATAACCTGGATTATGTCAGGTATCCATCCGTCCATCCGTTCGTTTCGATTCTAACATTTGAGAACAAAACTCATTTTTTCCTAATAAATAGCGTTCAAGCGCCATCGGCAGCTGCACCACATCAACGTTAATAGCCAAATAATAATTGATAGACATAGGAGTTGCGTATTTGACCGTTACCTATTAACTTGTGTTTTTGGTTCTCCCCTTTTTGTAATTTACGAGTTTGCAGATTTTATTGATTCGCTTTATTTTCTGCGCGTATGAGATTAACACCACGTGACATGGTTACAAAAAGACTTTGCATATGGTGACGAAACTCATCTCGTTTTATTGCAAATAAGATGAAATGTAATTGCATTATCCGTTCCCAGCCTATCGCATCTATGTTTATTGATATCCGTTTTATGACTGTCACTTTCTCGCGAAACTGGATAACGGTTGCGAACGGCTTCGATATAAATGTGATCTCCGCGAAGCCTTTTTAGTTTCCGTTTACCAAAATAACAAAACACGGAATATATCCATCTGTGTTTCATCAGTTCTGATGAGTACATATATATTAAATGGTCGGAAATATTTTGTAAATAAAATGAAGCATTTAAAGTGATTCTGAAACCCCGAAACCCTACTTAAAACTTAATAAAAATACCCTATAATAATAATACTCGCGCACAAGATGTAATTTAACGGCGGGACTGCACAGGAAGCGTTTGTTAAATATGCAGGGAATCCGGCACATATGACAACAGGCTGTTTCCAGCTTTATGGAAAGCGGAAGCGGCTCTATCAGCGCACGAGCCTATGAGCCCAGCCATTTGTCTGTCAACCGACCCTCCGCAGATAAATATATCAGATGAGCTCGCGCGCTTCCCTATTCGGTCCAAAAGCACGTGCTGCGTCTATTTATGACGACTGGTTAAATTACCTTGACACTAACGAACCTAATACAATATCAGAAATGTGTGCTAAATATAACTCGGTTTTACTTTTCTCAAATTTACGTAAACCAACTCCTGCCGTGAAAAAATAATCCGACACCCGCACATATTGGAATAAGAAATGTTTGGGGTGGAACACCCTTGGGATTCAAGAAAATGTGAAATATATAAGAACTATCTATTCCTGTTTGTGATATTCTCCTCGTAAAGCTCGAAAACGCGCGGCCATCTCGCGTTTTATATCCAACCCGAACCAGAATTGAATTTGTAAAATTTGAGGTTTGCGATACAGTAGGTACTCTATTATTGATTAAATATTAAATAATTCACGATAAAAGCTTTGGATAATTGAAATTCCGAACATCTTCTACATTGAAACCTGCCGTATTTGATTGATCGACAAAATTAATCAAAGGAATAATTATTTCACAACAAACTTGTCCGAGTTATGGATATGGTATCTGGGCGGTTCTGAAGGCGGGAATAAGTAAGCAACAAGTGCGTTTTATTTATGAAAGTGCGGTGCCGCCCAGTTGTCATAACCGCGATTCTGGCTGGTTATACAACGGTACTTTGTCATCACTGGCGCCGCTTTTTCTCCCCCTTGATATCAATATCCCCACTCTATTCATATCTTATATAATAACTCCTCTGTGCTATAACGTTGCGCCGCAACTTATGCGTCTTGCGCATTACATGCACATAAATATATGCAGAATAAAATATAATGACTTGTATTGTTGCAGAACGCGTTTCCTTGTCATCGGAAGAAGAGGGCAATGCCGCAATCACAAATGAGGAATTATCAGAAATTGGCGTGCTTATATGTTCACGCTGCCAAGAGCAATATACCGATGTACAAGAATACATTGAACACAAAGCTATTTGTGCAATTAAAACTGAACACGAAGAAGTAACCCCTTCGGAAGCGGGCGACATGATTGTATCTGAAGCCGACGAGGATGATGAAGACACCGGCGGTAAGCGATTAGAACAAGTTAGACGCCACCGTCAAGACGCCGCAAACAACAACAGCGTAGATGAAAGTTCACCCGAAGATAACGAAAACTCCAGATTAGGATTTCAGTTTCCTTCGGCTACGGGACACATAACGCGGAAGCATTACAAAATACTAAAGTAGCAGTAGCTCAATTTGCCGCAACAGCAATGGCAAACAATCCAGGCAACGAAACTGCTATTCAAGAATTAGCAGTTCTGCAATCAACCTTATTTACTCTACAACACCAACAAGTGTTTCAATTACAACTTATTAATCAACTCCAACAACAACTTTCCATTAATAGAGTCAAGGTTAATCATTCTACATCTCCTCCGCCGGAAAATGAACAACCATCCACACCCACAGATTCAACGCCAACAACACCACCGCCACTACCCCTCCCCCAACATCTCACATAATTCGAGAAGCATCCCCCATACCCAAAGAACCACCTTTAATAATTCCGCCACCCCCCGTTGTACAACCGTTAGAACCACAACCACCAAATTCTGACCCACCTATAGAAACATCCGTGCCATCATCGCTACCTCTACCCATACAGCCACCATATTGTTCCATATCATCATCGTTAGCGTCTACTATTATAACACACAACAATGAACCTCCTCCTTCGTTAGACGAACCTAATACACTAGAAATGTTGCAAAAAGAGCTCAGGAAGTGTTAGACAATGCAAGTCAAGGTTTACTAGCTAATAATTTAGCAGACGAATTGGCGTTTAGAAGAAAAGATTCGTTATCATCGTACGACAAAGGAAGAAATGAACCGTTTTTAAGCATCGTTGTAGATACTGTGGTAAAGTTTTTGGTTCCGACTCGGCCCCTTCAAATACATATCCGTTCCCACACAGGTGAACGACCGTACAAGTGCAATGTTTGCGGCAGCAGATTTACTACAAAGGGTAATCTTAAAGTACATTTCCAAAGATGATTCTGGTAAATTTCCGCATATCAAAATGAATCCTAACCCTGTTCCTGAACACCTAGATAAATATCATCCACCATTATTAGCTCAATTAGGACAACAGTCTGCTTTATCACCCGGGGACCACCTCATCATCCCCCTCATGGTTTTCCCGGTGGACCAACATTTCCATCGTCAACAATACCTATATACAGACCACCAGGACCTCCACCGGATTTACTTAATAACAGGTTACAACCTACGACACATAGACCACCAGAAACTTCGATAAGATTGTTTTCGCCCCATCCGATGTTCTTAAAACGCGAAGAACAAGATGTACCGGAAAATTTGAGTAAACCAAATCCTAGATCGACGTCGCCAAGCGAACTAGATTTAAAATCTGATCTTCCGGAAAACGAGAACCAGACGAACCAAGAACGCAATTAAATATTCCTCAAGTTACGCCAAAAAAGAAATGGATACTGACGAACCAGAACAGGAATCGGAAAGATTTCCATCACCTCCACCGTACGACGAATGTAGTTCGGACAGTAAATACTCAAACGAAGATATGTTAGAACCTCACAGTCCGATAAACGAAAGTTCCGATCATGTCCAAGATGAACCCGAAAATTTATCGAATAAAAAATAATGCAATATCAATTCCTCTTAGTATATCTACTGGCCAAAGACTACCAGCAAATTTTCCATTTGGTCAAACAACATCTCCTCCAAGTAGTACCTCGTCAGGAAGTCTAGGATCATTTCCACATACGTTTGACCCCTGCGAGAGATCCTGCAATATACACAAATTTATTACCTCGACCAGGAAGCAACGATAATTCTTGGGAGAGCTTAATAGAAATTACAAAACTTCGGAAACTACTAAACTTCAACAGTTAGTAGATAACATCGAAAACAAGTTAAGTGACCCAAATCAATGTGTCATATGCCATCGTGTTCTATCATGTAAAAGTGCATTGCAAATGCATTATCGAACTCACACCGGTGAACGCCCGTTTAAATGTAAGATATGTGGACGCGCTTTCACAACAAAAGGTAATTTAAAACTCATATGGGTGTACATCGGGCTAAACCGCCAATGAGGGTGCTTCATCAATGTCCAGTGTGTCACAAAAAGTTTACAAATGCGTTAGTGCTACAACAACACATTCGACTTCACACGGGCGAACCTACTGATCTCACTCCGGAGCAAATTCAAGCTGCGGAAATTAAAGACTTACCATCGCCAGGTGCTTTTCCTTCACTTCCTAATTCCATGAATCCATTCCTTAGCCATAATATTCCAATTCCAGGCTTATCTCCTTTAGGTCCAGGAAGTTTACCATTCAATATGAAATTTGAGATTCGGATGTCAAATCTGAACAAGATTTTATGGACGAAGATGATGGAGACGACGACGATGGAAGTGTGTCTGAACACAATCGATTTTCAGCATCTCCCGTTGTTTCTGAAAATCAAGTTCCGACTACTAGAACACCTCAATACCCACGTCGTCGTGTATTAGTTATTCTGCTGAAGATTTGTGTTCAAGAATGATTACTTCCGCCTCTCCCTACAAAACGGTGATAAATCACCAGCTCAGTCCGGAATTACCAGTCCAGGAAGTTCCGAAATACGTTCTTCGCCGAATCAAAGGTCTACGCCTGTCCAGGTATTGATTTATTCAATCGCTAGTACGATTATTTACTAAATGTAGTACTTTTGCAGATACCTCGACCACCTTCTCAACAACCTTGCAGTCCCACGCTATCGGAAACAAATTCCTTAGGGGCATTAGACTTAACACGGTCAAACCAACCGATAATATCAAGTTCTGGACCGACTATCGGACCATCTTCTTTATTTTCTAACTTCGGTCTTTTACCTCCTTCCCAACCTGGCACGCCGCTTATGGTCATCCGCCCTTTCTATCCCTTACAACAACGGTGCTAACGTCAACGCCTTTTAATCCCCTCGGTTTAGTTTCTCCTGCAGGTAAGAGTTTACTAATCTATAATACAAACAATTAAAAATTTATAGTAATTTGTTAAATGTATAAATACTTGGCAGTATTAAATCAATAAAGTGATTCACGCAGGTCGTGGCAACACCACGTGCAATATCTGCTCAAAACGTTCGCCTGCAATTCAGCTTTAGAAATCCATACCGCAGTCATAATGAAGGAACGACCTTCAAGTGTAAATATATGCGATAGAGGATTTTCAACAAAAGTAAGATAATTTTTTATATACATAATTCCATGAGTAGATTGAAATAACAGATATTTTAAGAGACACAATTGTGTTAGAGACATGAGTTGTCTCTTCAAATTAGCTGCTGGCTATGAGCCAACAGTAAGTTGGTGTCGAATGTCTAAGTAGTCTATTTTAGATTACGAATCTGATTTTTTATATACATTTTTAATGTTCTTGCGGCCACCGTCACTTTTAAATTCAAGTTATTAGATAACAATTGTAGACGGCGTCTAATTCATTATAAAACGTGTATCTACATTATGTAAATTTATGTATTGATTGCTAGCGTTCATTTATTCATGTGCCGAATATTCTGTTATTAAACCTTGTTACGCTTAATTTAATAACGTCTATTCTCAGGAAATATGAAGCAGCATATGTTAACACATAAAATTCGTGATATGCCTCAACACATGTTCGAAAACCGCCAATTAAAACAGAAGAACCATTACCACCTTCGTTGTGCTACCACTAGAACCTCCGTCTGAGCCGGAAAAACCGAATCCTTCTCCTCAACAACCGCAACAGCAACAACCTCCACAAGCACAGCAGCCACAGTTACAACCGACACCTCAAGATTCTGTCTGTGATCAAATTCCGAAACGGCACTTACAGAAATAGAAATGCCGTTACCAAAGCGTCCACCTAGTAAGTATTATCATGTTTATATTCTTCACATGAGCAAAGTCATTAACATGTTTCATTGCTTGCACTAACTTAGCTGGGTTGGGGAGCCTACGTGTGTTTTGTGTGTGTGTTTGCAGGCTTACAGGGCAGTAAACACTTGTGCCACGTGTAATAAGAACTTCTCATCAAGCTCGGCCTTGCAGATACACATGCGAACACATACGGGTGATAAACCATTCCGCTGCACCGTGTGTCAGAAGGCCTTCACTACAAAGGGTAACTTGAAGGTATGCAGGCTTGCGCTTAACTAACGCAGCTAATTAATTTTGTCAGGTTTACCGTGTTTTAAGTTTTAACTTTTGTAGGTTCATATGGGTACCCATATGTGGAGCAATGGAGCATCTCGTCGAGGACGCCGCATGTCCTTAGACCTACCACCCATTCCGATGACGCTGAAGGATTCAGAATTCTGAAACGAAGACCAGATCTTTTATCCATATCTCCCAGCTCCATTCCTTAACGGAATGCAGCAAAAGGTATACAACTTTTCAGTTTTGTTTTTGTAACTTGAGGCCTGTTTTAAATGTCATGTAAAACGCCATAATCTAATACATTGTACTTTTATATCGGTGTAAAGCAATTATTTGTAGGTATTCACTGTAAAAATTTAAAATCGGTGTTTTTTAAAGTGTGGAGAGTTGGAATGAATGGAACATATTTATTCGGACAGATTGAATGTTACTCATTTACAGAATGTATTAGAATTATGAATTGGGCAAATTATACGTTAGTTAGGTATTAATTTAAAAAAAAAAATATATGTAAAAAATTATGTCAAATGTGGCAGTGTATGTACTTGTTTATAGCTAATACTGCCACGTCCCCTAAGTTCGCATAGTGACGACAACACAGGTCTCAAGTTATATGGATCAAATATCCCACAATATAACTGCAACTATAATAATTCTCAACAGATGAATGAAATTTCGGTTATACAGGAACTCCCACAATGGCTTGGTGGGTCCAGGAAAATATGGTGGTCTACTAGGATTCGGTTTTCCCACCGACAGAACCTTTAGTTCAAACGCCAATTCGCCTGAAAGGGCAAGCCCATCAAATAGGGATCCCGAGAGGTTATGGGATTTACATTTTGATCGCAAATCCTCTAACGAAAATGCCCGTGAAGAGCTTCTACCACCCAGCCGTGAAGGGCTAGCTGCATAAGTCGGCGAAGGCTATGTTCCTATCAAAAACTACTAGTCTACGAAATGGGTCGGGGGCAATGCATGCTGTGATACAACAGCTGTAGGAGCGGCACGACCGGCCTCTGATACTGCTGTGTTTTTAAAATTAGTTCTGTAAAATAGCTAATTGTATATTATAATTTCGTATATTGTTTGCTGTGTCAATATGTGCGTACGTGTCCAATGGACAGTGGCAATGCCAGTATTTAGCTTTACACTGTATATATTTCTTTTTAGATGCATTTGCCAATAATCGTATCGTATGTTGGATCTGTTAGGTGTTGTCCACCATGTAAAGCATTATTTGCTGCCTCTTACACACAATGTGTTATTTATTTTGTATATACTCCCATTATGAGACTGTACACAAAATTTCACTGTGTTATCAACTTTGCCCAACCTCTCTTGGACCTTAAGTACAAATAACCCTGAGTAAAACCTAAGATTAAGGCCATCGTTCAACTCGGAATTTTAAAACTGTTAGATAAAAATGAAGACTGTCATATTGACTGGAAAATGTTACAAAATCAAACTTAGTTTTATACATTTCATGATTAGTACGTTGTACCAGAGTTAGTAAGATGTCTTCATTTCCAACCTTGACAGATAGCAACAATACGTATCTAAATTGGTAGATACTATTACAAGATTTATAAAGTAAAACAGTGTAAATGTATTTTTAATTGTTTTTATTTCTAGGATCAATGTACAAAATATTTTTAACTGGTACTGGTACTACTGGACTATATCTGATTTATAAACTTGTACAAGCCAGTTGAGTCAGTTTAAGTATAAAAATAAATATTTATCACAACGGGTAGTCTTAATGTTTTGTTGAAGTTGCAGTTTAGGATTAGGGAAACCAGATAAAAAATGTGATTTTTTACCCTAGCTACATTTAATCCTTTCTACATTTTATTTTAAAATTTATACATTAAATTGCGCTTTAATCTTGGATCGATTTTTTAATTGTGGTTTTGACAGAATTGAATTTAATCAAGTACGTGCTAAATGTTTCAAATTAAGAGTTTATATTTCTCACTCATTATTACTTACCTTAATTTCCCTTCTTAATGTTATTTGTTACCTACCTAAATTTCCTAAGAATTCTAGGAAAGAGACCTGGATCTTTAGAAACCGATTTCTTCTAGTATATAATATTATAGCATTCATTATAATTATAGTAACAATATTGCATTGTATGGCAGAAAAGTTTATCATCGCTACACTTTAAGTCTTCCCTGCCACTTCTGTTTTTGAGAGAATTTGAACGTGGGTTTGAGAACGGTGCCATATAATTAAAATAGTTTTATTTTTATTGTAGAAGTCAATTTTTTTCTCAACTTACGTCCATTAATTTTCCTGTTGGTCTGCATTAAACTTGATGGAAGTACTATCTAGAACACATATTTGTATAAAATGCAAAGCAAATTAATACTATTGGGAGCATAGTTTTTTGAATGTTCTTGCTCCTCCAGATTAATGCTCGTGTGCACACATCTGCATGTATGATAAAATTAATTTTTTTGTATTTGCCTAATTTTTTCAAAGTGTGTTAGAAGTAGGTTATCTAAATCTCTGGATACCTACAACCCTCGATAATCAATAGTTAAATACAATACTTATCTCTTATTATGATAAATTGTGACAGTTTTAAGCAGTCGCTGATCCATTCATAGTAATAAAAATAAATTTTTGTTAAACATGACGCAAAATTAAATTAAATGATAAGCTTATTAATTATGATTATTATTACTATCAAAAAGTTGGTCAGAAGATTATTCTTATTTAAAAAACCAATATAGAAGTCACTCGACGGCAACCTAATTTTTTTGGGTGTAGAAAATGTAGATACTTCTTTACCTAACCTAATTTGGGTAATAACCAAATACCACAGTATTACATAAAATACACCAATGGTTTTACTAATGAAAACGTCGACGCTACTGTATTATGAATGACTGGGAAAGTCGTGTTTTTGGCTCACAAGATAGCTGAGGGAGTTTTTCCATTCCTATAATCAAAACAGATTATTAACAGATTTTGAACCATGTAAGGTAAGTCTAGAAGACTTAAATCATTTTTTAGAAAACAGTTTTTTATCATTTTGTTTTATGAAATATAACTGTTTGTAAACTCCTAAAGAGTCGCAAAAGCACACTACAAACCATAATTTATAAGATACGTACACTTCAATTTGTCTTAAAATGAAAACTAAAAACATTTCAGTTAGACGGTTCAACCGTATACATCCTAATCATACACTTAGGGATGAGAGCGACTTTCAAAGTAACAAAAATATGTCACTTATAACTATAATGTTACATCTAATCAAATAAGTTTACAAGGATTCAGAACATGAAGATTACTTTGATCTGGCAGTCAGCTTCTGCATGGTGTAGCAGTTTCATAGCAACTAACGCTTAGGGTTTGTGGAGTTCCTTTTATTCGCCATTAAGATATGCACCAAACCCAAAATATCTCCCTTCTTCATATTAATGGCAAAATTATCAATTGTTTCAGCAGCAAAATGTTATATAGAAAATGTAGACGTCGATGTATGTCCAAAAAAAGAACAAGGAGAAAACCTAGGTTGGTTGGAGGAGGACAAATACGATGTTACTACTATTGTAGTGTTCTGTCACTTCAGGAAGAACGGAGCATGTTGCCTGTAACAAATTCCCAGAAAACACATTTCACGCTTTGGGAGATAATATGCTATGACCCCAAGGTCTCCAGACATGCCAATTTGTTATTTTCTTTCTATGGGGGTATTGGTTTTCTATTTTGAGTTGTATTTAATTTAATTTTTGATGTTATCTGTAGCATTCATATATTTAATATTACAAGGTGACTACTCGTAAACCGGAAGGTACGGAGCTTACAGCGGTTGGAGGAGGAGGAAATGACTTAGAGCCGCCGTATACGAACCACATTTTGCAGTCGGTTCCGATCACGAAAAATGCAGTTAGTGCAACTACAAACAAATCGCTTACTTGTGGTTAATACAACCACAATTCAGCGGTCGGGCCAACCGGCAACTTGTAGCTGTCTCAACTTAAAAATGTGGCTCAGTAACGGCGACTCTTAGGTTGTTTAAGTAATAACCGATTCAATATGCCAAGGGAACCAGATTATGGAACAATATTCAAGTTCCGTTTGTAAGAGTCAGTAAAATAAAACAGTTAAAGCGTTAAGGCAATTTGTGATGATATTATTTATAAACAAACGAAAATTCGTAGCTAAAATTGATTTGTGACTCAAGATCTCCCTGTGTTTACACTTATGCGATGGGAAAGAAACTCTTCTAATTTTAGGTTTTTGTGAATTTTTCTAGTGACTTTATTAACTGAGATTGCCGGATCGAAAAATTTCCCATTAGGCGTTCGAAAAAGACGCTTTTTTCTTCTTCGTGACCCGCCTGTTAATGGTGCTACATAAACATCATCTGAATTCGAACAGCTACACACGTATTAATTATTTAGTATAAACCTAAGTATAGGCATTCCGTACAACAAGGGAATAAGTTTTCACTCCTGTTCGTGTGTGAGTACATGTTTACTTTTTAATGAAGTATTGCTATTACGGTTTTCTATCAATTGCAGACACCTTTTTTTGTTCTTCGCTTTATCCTGTGGGTTTTTCTTGATAGTTGCATTTGCTATGCTGGCGTATGGATAATAATCCGAAAATTACTTAACATAACGAAGATGGGTTTAGATATTATTAGTGAAGGTCGCCAGCGCCGGGAATTTAAATCTACGTTAGAGCCACTTTTGTTTGTCAAGGACACAACACAAAATAATAGTGTTATCTGGTTCATTGTGAGCACGTACAGGCAACTGTTATCAATTCGAGTCCGTCTTGTCTTCCATTCTTCGCTGGAATTTAAGTATTGTCTGATTTGGATACGAGAGCTGTCACACCTATCTATTAACGTTCAAACACAGAAAACTTCCTCATGAAATTTAAAACTTGGACACCACAATTTCTGTAAACAAAAGTTTGCACATTGTGAAGCGGGCTTAAGGGTATCATTTACAATTCTAACAGCAGGTAGTCTCAGCAGGGGTTATCTTATAGAAGGACTGTAGAATGAATCATTACACTAAGCACGTTTTAGAAAATAGGTAATTTACGTTGCTTACTTAATTTTTTCTTTAAAGAATATATTTGAAGGTATCGCTAATTAAACACCATAGCTCGATTAATTATCGAATCAAAATTTTGTTTAGGAAATGTTTACAAAATAAAATTAGAAATAATTTTGATTTAAAAACGTCTACAAGCAATAACTTTTAAATTAAATCAAAAACTAAACATGGTTATTTGGGTTGACTGATTATTACTTATTTTTAAATAAATCTAACCTACTAATTATTGTAAGTTATTAAAAAAATCATTAAACTCTCTATTCATAATATTTAGTCCTTACAAAATGTATATTTTATGACGTTTCATTTTTTTCTGTAGTTAATATAAAAAGTGAAAATAAAAACTAAGGCAATTCTTATTGTCAACGTATATATTTAGTTTTTGACAAGAATTTATTACATAATTATAATTAAGATACCAAGTTATAGTTTAAAATTAAATGAAAACTTTTTTTAAATAAAGGTATTACTATATAAATAAATATAAGAAATCAATAATGGGTGTGACCTCCATTATTATTGATACATTCTTGGAGGCGTCTGCTCATTGACGCTATCAAGGTATCAATATAATTAATATTAATCGTTTCCCATGCGGTATCAATGGCTGCAATTAGTGCATTACGGTTTACTGGTATAAAATTTGGCCCTTGTTGTCTTCGGATAACAGCAAGTATTCGAGCCCAAACATTTTCGATAATGTTAAAATCTGGGCTTTTTGCTGGCCAGGGTAACAGCTCCAAGTTATTTGCTTGTATCCAGTTGCGCACAACCTGCGAAGTATAGGGTCATCATATCCCGATAGTTAATTATCGAATGTTCCAAGAAAATATGTGTAAATAGTAAATGGAATCTACTAACGTAACGTTAAGTCGTTAATTATAGTTACATAACTCTCCTTTCATAAGATATAGTTCATATTAATATGCTTATTGTAAAGCTTCGTACACACCTGAACAACAAACCGAGGAACAAACAGAACAACGAACCGAACGGCAATCGGAACATTAATTTGGACGGTGCTACGTACGAATTTTAGAACAGATTCGCAAGTCCTGATTGTTCCACGAACGGTTTGCGGCGTTCCCGCAACTTGTCGTTTTTCTCCGACATCAAAGAAAATGCGCGCGAATGCGTTTGCAGGTTTGGACGAATCTAAACAAAACGGCGAACAAACTTATGCGGGAGAATTAAATTATTTATTTTGTCCTCCCTTTTGTGGGTTTGTTGTGTTTTAGGTAATATTATGGAGTTGACAGAAGAAAAATGTTTTAAATTAATCAGTGTTTAAGAATGCAAGAAAAAAATGATGTCCCTATTAGCATCATTTGGGCGGGAAATTTCCAAAATAAAAAAAAAGCGAAGAAGTAAATTATAATTTTTACTCTTCTTTGTGCGTAAAAATTTAGTTGGCACTATCTTCTTGTTTTCCGCAATTTTCTCTTCTCAATAATAAATATATATGAACTGAAAACTACTGAAAATAATTATGGAACAGCACAAACGTTCCGTTTGTTGTTCGGATTGTGGAAATCATAAAAGATCGTTTGTCGTTCTGTTTGACTTTCGGTTCGTTGTTATGTTTGTTGCTCGGTTTGTTGTTCAGGTGTGTACGAAGCTTTTACAACTTAAGGCCGGTCCTACATTGGAAGTGGAGTTGTTTGGCCAGATGGCCAGACCAGACCAGACCAGACCAGTCTAGACTCGGTACTCCTACACTGCAGCTAGTTTTCAACGGAGCAGACGAACCAGTCAAGAGCCACTTCTGAACGAGGAAAGGTGTTTGTGTATATTGTGGAAAGTGCCAGTTTTTTAGCTTCTAATTAATATACGCCTATAGTTTTTATTTTTTATTTTGTAATTAATATGTATGACAAGTTAAAAAATGGACGACGAACTTTTGATTTTATGCTATTGGACAGGAACTTATTGTTAAGTGGACGTAAAAGAAAATGGGTCCATGAGTTTAATATAGACCACCGTCAAAGTGAATATTATACGACTTGCATTCCCATGCGCAAACACCCGGACAAGTTCAAAAGTACCATCGGATGACCGTCGAGACATTTGTCTTCATCTTGTCTGAAATAGATGAAGATCTACGGAAGTGGAGCAACTTCAGGACCTGTATAGAGCCAGCAGAAAAACTGACAATCTTACTAAGGTAAGTACTTTCAATGTATAACTTAGAGAATATTTAGGGTTTTTCTAACATACTAAAAAAACCTCGCTAGGCCTAACTGATTTTTCATATACAAATAAAGAAAATTTTATATTTTTAAAATTTACATTGTTTAGAATTTATTTCCAAAGTAGCAGTTATCATAAAACTCAAATGTTTAAAACTTTAAGTAACAGAAATTTTGAAATGAAATAAGTTGTAATGTTTTTATTAATGAATTATTTTACAATGTTCACTACAAAAGTAAAAGTAGTCTATTATAACGTAAAATTTCAATTCAGTATAAATCCGTGAAAATTTGTTCTGCTTGGCCGGAGTGTTGGTTGGGATACGGTGAAGGAATGGAGCTTGAATTCTCAGAAGATGAAGCATATGGATGAGAGTAGTGTCCTGATCCCGAGGGGCACAGTGGAGGCAGGGAAGCAGCAGTTGATGGCCATGACGTATTCCGTTCATGTGCTTCAAGTTCTGTAATCACACAGTTCAGTATTTTGGATCTTAGCTTCATCCTGCGAATATCTGGAAGTTTTTGTATTGACGGCAACAAACTTTAAAAACGACAGATCCTCATCTTCCGCTGGGTTTGTTTGAGGGAATGCAAACCGTGCCTCCATTAATTGAACCTTGCGTCTTTCCAAATGTAAAGCCTCGTTTTGGAGTGATGGGGGTTGCTTCCTTTTTGGTGTTTTTGTTGATGCTTAGGTCCTACTGGAGTGCTGATTGGAGTGTTTGTTCGTTGGCTGACATTTTCTTCCTCTAAGTCATCAATATCTGCAATATCTTCTTCGTGTTGTGCGAAGTCGTTCTCGTTTGAAGCTTCGTCCTCATGTT
Organism: Abscondita cerata; assembly: GCA_030710515.1. Taxonomy (NCBI): domain Eukaryota; kingdom Metazoa; phylum Arthropoda; class Insecta; order Coleoptera; family Lampyridae; genus Abscondita; species Abscondita cerata. Next base: position 33,052 of record JALBCR010003755.1, on the reverse strand, counting down.
CCTCCAATACTTGTGACATGGATGGCTCCGATACGGGGAGATTCCCTGTAGTACTTCTAGGTTTCATCATTGGAATCAAGAAACTCAATGCATCGAAATACATCCATTTCGGTTTTGCTGATGCTCCCGATGCACCTTTTGTTTCCTTCGTCTTTTTTCCGGAACATGTCTCGAGCAACTCCCATTGCTTACGGGCTTCGTCTCCTAAAAATTAAAACAAACTGATAGTTTATATAAATACCTATTCGAATACTGTAGCTGAATACTCGTGCTTCGTTTTTACATGTTTAATAATCTAAATAAGTAATTAATTTTTTACAGATATCTATCAACCGGCCTCTCCTTTGAAGCCTTGAGTGAAACCTTTCGCATGAACAACTACACTGTGGGAAAAATCGTGGAGGAAACAGCTAATGCAATTTGGAAACAGCTCGCTCCAGAACATTTACCAGTACCAAACCAACAAGGATTTGTTAAAATTGCCGCAGATTTCAAGGACAGATGGAACTTTCCTAACTGTGTCGGCTGTATAGATGGCAAACATGTCAGAATAAAAGCTCCTCGAAAAAGTGGTACGATGTTTTTCAACTACAAACAGTTTTTCTCAATTAACCTTCAAGCCGTAGCAGACGCTCGATGTAAGTTCGTATTTATTGACGTCGGGGCTTACGGAAAGCAAAGTGATGGGGTGTGTTTGAAGCCTCCAATCTCAACCTTTTTGGAAAACTTTTCTGAAACGCTGCCTGCCCCCTCACCAATTGATACAAGTGGCACATTGATTCCATTTGTTGTTGTTGGCGACGATGCATATCCTCTAAAGACGTATTTGATGAAACCATTCAGTCAACGAAACTTGACCAAATCACAGCGAATTTTTAACTATCGATTGTCAAGGTGCAGAAGGTGCATTGAATGTGCATTTGGAATTTTAACTGCGAAATGGAGATTGCTCTACAAACCTATCGAAACAGATGTAAACAAAGCTGAGAAAATCATTAAATGCATGTGTCTTCTGCATAACATCATAATTGACAAAGAGAACATAACGCTCAATCAAGGAGTTCTTGAACAAGCCCTAGAGGAATATGAACAACGACATCAGAGGCCAGATGTAGGCTGCGGACGACGATTCAACAGATCCTCCACCGCTGCAAACGAGGTGAGAAGTTTCTTCCAAGACTACTTCAATGGCTCTGGAAGTGTCCCATGGCAGGATGAAATTGTGTAAACAGTAAACACCAGTGGTAGTTTTACTGTCATAATTTTTCAAATCAGCCAATCACATTTTACAAAATTGCACTGCCCCAGTGCAACAAGACGAATTCGCTATTACATATAACTTGACCATCATGCTATATTTTACAACATGTCAAAGAATTTCCCTTTCAATGTTATTGAAGTCAATTTATAATTAATACATTTGTACTTACCATTTATTTTCATCAATTTTCCAATTTCCTCCACAGCTTTCCCCGCAAATGTCGGTTGTGGTACTGCTTTTCTCTCTGATCCCACAGCGCTACTCGCTCACGCACTAACTCAATCAATTAACCTTTGTCTACCATTTTAAACAAATTAATAAAACAAAACAAAGCCAAACGTACGATGTTTCACTCACAAAAGCTTCCGTTCAACTGGTCTGGTCTGGAGGAAAACAAACCTGTTTGGTTCTTGTCAGACCAGTCCCGACTCGGTCCGACCTTCGGAACGATAACTGGCGCCAGTGTAGGAGGGGACACGGCGCGGCGTGCGTTTGTTTTCTCCAGTCCAGACCAGACCCGCCCAGACCGTCTGGTCTGGAGAAATTCCGCTTCCAATGTAGGACCGGCCTTAAGCAACAATTTTTTGGCGAATAAAGATTAGTTTGTGATGTAATATTAGAAACACAAATTTATATCATATCAAATTTATGACAACTTAAAACCAAGAACGTGTATGTTATTGCTAAGAAATTATTAAGGAAAAAGCGCAATGCAGTGTAAATATCTATAATTAGATATTTCGAAAGTTTATAAGTCCTCTATTGTAATCTTAATGCCCAAAAGAAAATCCTGTCCATTAGCATTATAAGAAAATGGATTTTTACTTTTATGAATAAGTTTCAATAAATAATAGAATATCCTTGCTTGTTTAATTTACTTCCTTTGAGTCATATTGTTCTAAGGGTTGTTACATCGGTCATTAGAAGTATGTAATAAATAAACAATTACCTACTGTTTGAGAAGGGGTAGTGTGAACCAATAAATAAAGTAAGAAATGTAAACCTCTTCTCGGTGCTGATTTGAAAGCGCGGATTGTTTCGGAATTAGCGGCGGGCCGTAGCGTGCGTGAAATTTCACGTATGCTAAATGTACCAAAAGCACCGTAGAGGCATTACCAACTAAAATGGAATCTTGAACCCACTTTGGAAGAGCCATCGGGAGTGGTAGACCTAAAGTATCTACACGTGCTCAAGATCTCGAGTTGTTTCATTACGTAACAGAACAACCATTTGCTACATACTCCAGGGCTATAGCAGATACATTTTCCCGGATGCCGGATAACTGCACAAAAGATTAAAGGAGATGGGAATAAAGAAGTATAATGCTGCTGCGAAAGAAGTTCTCAGTGACGAAAATATGAGACGTCGTTCAAATTTGCAAGGCGATATGTGAACGAACCTTTGAATTTTGGAATGGAGTGATTTTTAGCGACGAAAAACGTTCAATAGCCGCAACGATGGACCACTAAAAGTTTTTAGAATGGAAGGAAGGAACTCGTTACGATAATAATCACATATGTCCTAAAAACGAAGTGGTTATTTTTCTGTGAATGTGTGGGGTTGGGTTAGCGCGCGGGGTCCGGGAGTTTGTTGGGCTATCGATGGACGTCTTGATTCTGCTGCGTATTTAGATATTTTAGAAACTATTATGAAACCTTCAGTCGAAGTGTTTTATCCAGACGAAGATTATGTTTTCCAACAAGTAAGTATTCTTATTTCACTATACTTTCTCCAAAAATAGTTCGGGATCTGTTGAATTAACATTTTCATAATGTATTTTTGTTGTTAAAGGACAACGCCCCTATTCATACTTCGCGGGTTGTGCGCAATTGGATACAGAGAAAATAACTTGAGCTGTTACCCTGGCCAGCAAAGCCCAGATTTTAACATTATCGAAAATGTTTGGACTCGAATACTTGCTGTTATCCGAAGACAACAAGGGCCAAATTTTATACCAGTAAACCGTAATGCACTAATTGCAGCCATTGATACCGCATGGGAAACGATTAATATTAATTATATTGATACCTTGATAGCGTCAATGAGCAGACGCCTCCAAGAATGTATCAATAATAATGGAGGTCACACCCATTATTGATTTCTTATATTTATTTATATAGTAATACCTTTATTTAAAAAAAAGTTTTCATTTAATTTTAAACTATAACTTGGTATCTTAATTATAATTATGTAATAAATTCTTGTCAAAAACTAAATATATACGTTGACAATAAGAATTGCCTTAGTTTTTATTTTCACTTTTTATATTAACTACAGAAAAAAATGAAACGTCATAAAATATACATTTTGTAAGGACTAAATATTATGAATAGATATGGTTCCCTGTATACAAATATCAAGTATTTAAAATTGAATTTATCCAAAGAAAAATGTTAAAGTATCTAGGATACAAATTGAATAATACTTATCCCAATAAGCAGGTTTATCTCAAGATCATTTGTTACAAAGATTTAATATTCAGTTTTTAAAGTTCCTGTAGAATTGTTTTGTCTTAAATTTCCTTCATAAACTAGTTCATAATCATATTAATTCTTCTTATTTACTTTCATTACTTTACTACTATGTAACTCATTACATTTCCTGATCCAAATTTAACTTTTATAATCCTAATTACAAAACAAATATATTAAATAAATCACTAATGACGAACATCTGCCGTGTCTTTAACACTTATTTCTGTAATTGTGATATAAATTTTGATAGCATAGAATTTTATTATAACTCATTATTTGAAACATACAAACGATCACTTGAGTTAGTTTTATTACTAATTTTTACGTATATTTAACTATTACAAATGAGTATTATACAATTGTGCTAGATAAGCATTATCATTTTATTTTATATTTTGTTATATTTTTATTTTATTATTTTAATAATATTTTTCTTACTTTTTCTGTTATTTTTCTACACTACTGTGAAATTGTATTTTTGTTTTGTTTTGTTCTGTTAATGGAATTATTCTGTTGAACAAATAAACATTATTATTATTATTATTATTATTATGAATAGAGTTTAATGATTTTTTTTTAATAACTTACAATAATTAGTAGGTTAGATTTATTCAAAATCAGATAATAATCAGTCAACCTAGAATAACCATGTTTTGTATTTTGTTTTAATTTAAAGTTATTGCTTGTAGACGTTTTTTAAATCAAAATTATTTCTAATTCGTTATTTTGTCCTCGCATTTTATGTACTCGTACTATTGCTGTGAATTTAACAACATATCGTTTGCGCTGGGTTAAAGAATCTCTGGAAATTTGAAAGATCTTTCAGTATTGCTCAATCGTGTTGCGCTTTGAAACTATTTAGATAATCAGCAAAGTCAAGTACCTCACGTAATTTGTTTTAAGTAAATTAATAACGATAATTGCCACCGCTAATATGGTGGGTCGCTTGCAAGGAACGATCGGTGCTACGACTGTCAAAAATTTTATGGTACCACTTACGACAGCTACTATTTGGGTGCTCGTGCCTAAATTACTTAACAATCCTTAACTCGCTCTCCTGAGTTATTATTATTTTGTAACTGAATATTGTGCATTTCTTTAAACCGCATTATATCTTTGTCTATGTATTTCTATGTGCGTTGTGATTGAAGTCTAGTCGCTATAATTATATGTTTCTACCAACCTACGATGTGTTTTCTGTGTCTACGAGTTCTAGTGGCTCCTTTATACGCACAAAGTGGCGCCTAACAAATTCTTTAGTGCAGTGTAAGAAGGCTTCGTTCTAACGATTTTAAATAAGCCCACGACCACTCCCGTTACTGAAACTGCGGCAAGGTTTTCAAACACTGTTATCTCCATGTTTGGTTTGTTTACAATAATAAACCGTAACAAATTTTTTCGCGACAATTTCTATACATAGATTCATCCATACATTCTATGAGATTTAGTGGTAATTGCAACAAGATGCTAGGAGAAATAACACGCTTCAGAGTAGTAAAAATATATTGAAAAATTCTTAGCCTACTATAGAATACTTTCATCATATTCTCCTCTTAATTGGATACATTTATTACAGCGAACGTTGCAACGTCTCTAGACCTTCAAAAAAAAATGTTTCTTCTGCTCTGAAACCAGACCTCTACAGCTTCTATGTACCTCCTTGTTGGAAGAAAATGTACGACCTTTTAAACTTTTTCAGTTGAGGAAAAGAGGTGATAGTCGGACGGGAATCAGTGAATAAGGGGGCGTTCTAGTAATTCAAACCCTAAATCACGAATTTGTTGCATGCAATATGAGATTTTGTGTGCAAGGGCGTTGTCCTCAAAAACAAAACACCTTTGGATAGCTTTCCGCGTCTTTCTCTCTTTAATATTTTCCCGTAGTGGGGTCAGTAATGTCGAATAGTAATCTCCAGTTATTGTTCTACCGTTATCCAAAAATCAATCATGATTACTCCATGGCAATTCTCAAAAAACTGAAGCAAGAACTTTTTCCAGCAGATTTTGGACAGAAATTTCTTAGGTCTTGGAGAACCAGAGTGTCGCCATTCCATCGATTGTTGCTTTGTTTCTGGATCGTAGAAATGCTACCCAAGTCTCATCCATAGTAACAATTCGGTTTAAGAAGTCTACATCGTTTTCAAATCGAGCACATATCGAACGCGATGCTTTCCCGTGCACGCTTTTTGGTCAACATTCAAACATTTGGGGATCCATTTTGCAGCAATTTTCTCATGTCCAAATCGACGTAAACCATATGATAAAATGCGTTTGTGGTTGAAATATTCAGTTCTTCAGATATCCGTTTTAGCCCAATTCGACGGTCTGATAAAATCATGTCATGAACTGCATCGATATTTTCGGGGACTTACACGAAACTGGCCTTCCCCTCGATCGGTCAATCATCTTCAATGGAAAATTTTCCTCTTTTGAAGCTTGCATTCCAATTTTGACGGTCGTATACGAAGGACATTGATCACCAAGGGTATTAAGCATATCTTCGTAAATCTGCTTACCTCTTAACCCTTTTATATACAGAGCACTTGATGATGGCTTGATACTCCAATTTTACGATTTTCACAATTTCGGTGGACATCTTTTTTATTTAATTTATTGCGTGACTCTGGTTTACTTTTTGACGTCAAACCCACAAGACACTGGTAATAAGTTATTGTTCGTCTGGAGCTAACTAGATATCAACACATCCTCTGTATATTTATTATTCTGTTGGTATTATTGTGTTCAATGATGATACGATGATATAGCGTCGTTATTAATTCGTTTTCTTTGGAAATAAAAACAACGCTTACCTACGTTTGTACTCAAATACAGTGATAAACTTAAATAAACCGAGTTCAAAAAAAAATAAGTAACCGGATCTGATGCAATGTCGTTTTTCTTGCAGTTCTTTGAGTACAACCTGCAAATTCTGAATTATTTTGGGGTGCGGTAACCTGATTTGGATGCGTTAGTGCAACTGTTTCGATTTTTAAATTGAACTGGATCTATGAGTAATTTCTTCCAAACAGGAGTGAAAGTGCCGTTTTATTTTTTTTCATTACAAAAAATTTATTTATTTATTTATTAGTGGTACGTTTTCATTATGCATTGTGATGTTTATTTACCATTAGAGTGATTATTATTTAAATCTCAACTCCAATATTTGAATTACAACATAGCAATGGCAAACAGAGCCATATTTTTGGTTATTTATTTCATGCAGACAAGTGATTGAAATGACGAAATTGTTATCTGTTAAGATTACTGAATTCGAAATTTTAAACTAATATACTAAACGTTAGTGACCATTGATGAATAAAGCACCGCGGGGTGGGGGTTGTGTTAAACTTCTGGAACTGATTGTACGCAAAATTAAAAATGATTCGACAAAGTTGCTTAATGCGAACCATGTGCGTACGTGATCGCAACACGAGTTGACACTAGATGTCGCAAACTCATAGTTTGGATTTCGTTCTAATTTGTCCGAATTTTGTTATAGCGTATAAGTACAAATAAGTACGTACGGATAAGACGCTTCACCTAGTTAAAGGTTGCCAACTTTCACCATCTCTAACGGTGAAAATTCGACAAAAGTCAAGATAATCATTTTTGCTTAAAATTTTGCGTAGAATCAGTTCCCGAAGTTTGGCATATTTCCCCGAATACCTTTGAGATATACAAGATTAAAGATAAAGTTATCCAAATGTGAATCATATGCTGTGGAGCTACTCCTGTGATGGACTTTGTGAAGGGTTCCTTTCGAAAGAGTATTAGATAAAACACCCATGTAGCTTCATTGTGTGAAAAAGAAAGCAAGAGGAAAAAGTTAAAATTAAAAATAGGATTATCAGAAGTCGGAAAGGAATTACTGTACAATCAGGTTTAGATTAGCTGGACTATGCTGGAAAACTTGAAACTGAATGTAAAAACATGCTCTAGATGTAAGAATGTGGATATGTATGACCAGAGTGCGTGTAAGTGGCAGAAGTTAATTGTTATCACAGTTGTTATTTATAATGTCAATAAGCGCATGTAAGTGGTATTCAGTGGTATTTATTAATTTTAGAACTGTAAGTACTGATATCTCACTAGGCAACGAAATCCCACATCAAAATCTTGATAAACATGTATGAATGTAAGCTTTCGGGCTGTTGTCACTAAGATTATTATCTTCCGGGTTGAGCCGTGTTCGTCCTTCCTTCCTACGTTCTCTGCTTGACGTTCCTTCTAACTATGCTGTTAGCTTCTTCAGAAGTTACTCTATCTAAAGACCGATGTTGTTGTCTTCTGCTCCTCGTTATATACCTATGTTCGGTTACGGTTGGTAGAGGTCGATCAGTGACGGGTGGTTGGTTTTCGATGGTTGGTTGATCTTCTGTTTGGTATCGAATAATTTTGTGGCGACATTTGTTTTCTTTGTTTTGGGAAGGTTAGTTTCCACATGTTGCTTAATCGGCAACCGTTTTCTCGATTGAAGTTGTTTTTTATTTTTCATAATTTCTAAGGATTTTATGATTATCCTGGATAGTAGTTGTTAGTCCTGATAGAACTTTAGCTTCCTCGAAGTTGATGATGTGTTTTCCTTTTTCGTGTAGATGTTCTGCGATTGCTGATTTATCTACCGCTCTGGACTTGGCATCTCGACGATGTTCTTTTAATCTACATTTTATGTTGCGTCCGTTTTGACTAATGTAGACCTTTCCACATGAACAATCAATTTGGTAGACCCCTTTTGTTGAGAGTTTCGGCAGTTATCTTTTATTAGAAGGTAGTAGTTGCTGGATTTTTCTAACCGTTCCAAACCTCACACCGATATTCTTCTTCTCCAATGATTTTCTTAATTTGTCAGTTACTCCAGCAATGAATGGCAAACGAGCGTGGTGGTGACCTCTCCTTCTCTTTTTCGGATTTCCTGCGACAGGCGGCTCTTATTTCTTTTCTGGTATAGCCGTTCTTCATTAGGGCTTGTTGGACGTGTTAAAGTTCTTTGCCTTGTGAACCTCATGTCAGGAATCTTGTCAGCTCCCGCAATAGTGTTTTGATCAGAGACCGCTTTGCTGTGGATGATGGTGTGATGTGGCATGGAGGTATCGGTGGGTGTGTGTCTTTTACGATATACCTACTATGAGCCAACTTGTTGTTATCCCCTCGTTTCACTAGAACATCCAGGAAGGGAAGCTCCTTATTCTCTTCTGTTTCCATGGTAAACTTGATCCTTTCTGTGCTGAGTGTTGAGGTGGTTAAGAAATACAGTAAGTGCTTCTTTCCCATGAGGCCATGCGACAAAGGTATCGTCCTAACGTATCTGAACCAGCATTTCGGTTTCTGTTCGCTGGATTGAATGGCTTCTTGTTCGGAATGTTTCCATAAAGATATTCGCTATAACTGGTGATAATGGGTGATCCCATGGCTGCACCTGATTTTTGTTCGTAGAAATCTCCGTTCCGCAAGAAAGTAAGTTTGTGATCTCAGACATATCTGTAGCTCTGATGTCTTCTTTAACCCATGGGTTGTGCATAGTTGTTGATGATGTTATGTACATCCCGACTGGCAATGTTAGTGAATAGCGATTCTACATCAAAACTAACTAGTATATCGTCATTGGTTACTTCGAGGCATCAGTAATTCGACGAAGTTTCTGGTTCTTCACAAAGATACAGTTCTTCCCCACGTACGGTTGTAGAAAACTTAGCCACGTAACGGGCCAGTTCCATAAGTTGGAGATCCACATGTGCTGACAATCGGCCTTAGGGTTACCAAATTTGTGAATTTTGGTAATCCGTATAGTCTAGGTGGTCTGGTCCCAGAAGGTAGCAGTTGACGATGTTGATCGACTGGTATATCTGAATGTTTGATTGCGGCTCGTTTGTTTTTCAATTTTGGTTTGATCTCCTTTAACTGGTGTAAAGTTGGATCCAGTAGCAATTTGATTTTCATTTTGTAGTCTTCGGTGTTCATGACTACTGTAGCGTTGCCTTTATCTGCGCGTGTCACCATTATTGATAAACAATCCCGATTACACTAAGTCAAACAGTTGAGGAGGCAAGGCCTTATTGTTAACAGGTGAAAGATTAATAAATGGGGTTATATAGCACTTTGAATATGAATGAAGGAGCCGAAAGTTATAGGTAATACATCCACACTTTAGTCACAGAATAAACTATTCTATGCTTTAGTGAAGAAAAGAATGTTGAGGGATGGGGCAACCCTGATAACGTATCTAATCGATGCCACTGGGAAGTGTTCAGAAGTTTGGTTGTATAGTAATAAGTTTCAGTACCTGAAACCTTGCGGAGGTAAATTCAGATATGCCTTCCAAACATGTAAAATGCGTTTGTTTGGCGGATAGAAAAGATGTAGAAATTCTATTGTTATAGAAACGTCATTCGAAAATGGGATGCATTTTGCAAAGTTGATTTTAATGAACATTGAGTGAATATTTACTAGGATCATTTAAATATCTCACTCATGTGTGCTTTTTTAATCTTGTTTTGATTATAAAAAATTATAATTAAATTAAATTGTTTAAAATAAAATTCCCGTTTCTTTATATACCTCGTTCAAGTTTCAATTTTTAAATAATAGATTAAATAAAATAAAATAAATAAAAATATATTGGGTTTAAGCAGAAACAGAACGATCCGGTCCAACATTGGCTTTTTGCAAGCTACGTATTTGTCAGATATCGTTTCATTGCAAAAAGGTAACTATTTTATTTATAAAATAATAATTTGTATATGAATGTAATAGATTGAAAGCAGGTCAAACCTTAAATTAAATTATCGGTGTATTGCACTTTGTAGTATTGAATTTTAAGTTGAAGACTAATAAGTGCAATCAGTGCAATCAGTCAAGCAGCCATGTATTTACTAACATTGTTCATCTTGTATGTTCCTGCCATTTTGGTTTGTATTACAAAATGTAATTAAGCAACATAACACGATAACTAACACATAGGTTACTGAATATCAAGCAAATCGAACAGGTAAATTTTGATATTGCAATAGATGGAGAATATGTTGGAAGAAAACAACGTTGGATTATTTGGAGATATAGCCTATGCAACCACAAAGAATTTTTACACAATTGCAACAAACGGTATCAAAGGAAAAACTTAAGAGGAACCAAGTTTCATCAAGTTGGAAGACGATTCATAATACAAAGGTATATTTTATAAACATGTAGAGGCATTTATAAATGTCAGTTTGGTGTAGGTGGAGACATACTGTTAACATAATGGAAGTGGTTCAGTTAGCATCTACGGATAAAATTTAATGATGAAAATTTTCAAGTTAAGCACGAAGGTCCCGGCTTTATAAGTATGGCAAATTCTGGTGAGTAATGTAATTACTTGGTAACACAAAATAACAGATGTTACTTAGGTCCAAATACAAATGGATGTCAATTTTTTATAACAACCATTGGCACTGCTTGGTTAAATGGGCGACATACAGTTTTCGGAAAGGTTTGTGAACTACAAACATTTGTAAACTCACAATTTTCATAGGTGTTAGATGGTCAATCTATAGTACATACAAATTGAATTATTAAAACAGACGTTGAAGATCGTCCATTAAAATCTGCGGTAATAAACTAAATGGTTCTATACCAACTCCAAATCCGTTTTATGTTACTGCAATATCGTACAAGTAAGTAGAGTAAAACTGTTAATTATTTAGCAAAAGTAACTTTCCAATTGCAAAAAAGATTGTGACTGACCATAATTTTAGTATTCTCGAACTACTCGAGCTGGTGCTCTACCACAATTACAATGTCGTTTGCAATACTTGATTCTTCCTAATATGTTATCTCAAAATTGAGACATTTCTGAAAATATTAAGTTACACGATTCTTAAAAAATGTGAATAGATTTTGATATATGTAAGAATCAAATAAATGATTCGAGACACGTGTAAGTACCTGACAATTTTTATAAATTGAAATTGCAGCTAAATGTAAATGTAAGATTGTCCATACTCAGTAAATAAAGAAAATAAATACATAAACTGTAATGATTGAATTTTTAAATGAACAGCTTAATTCAACAAATCAAATAAGAAATAGACTGTAAATCCAAAAACTGTGTATTATGAATGCGATTCTATGATGAACTCTTGCTTCTCTAATTGCTAGTCAACTAAACTATGGTTAGCAAATTTAGTTTAGTTGTTAAGAAAAATTGTGCTTATGATTGGTAAATCCCTAGCAACTAGTCTAAGTTCAGTTAAACCACTAAATTATTTTTTTATCCAATAACGGTAGAAAATCAAATTTTGCAGCCGAGAAATTGAATTTTGCACGTCTAGCAAAAAAGAAATGTCGGCAAAACCACTAGGTCTACAGTGTTAACAAAAGGTATGACAATCAGTGATTTCAATGAATAGTAAATATTGATTTATTACTTAATGATGAATTTAAAGTGTCGGATAAAAAATATTATGTACCTCGCCGAGAAAGTGTTCTCCGTGCCTCTGGAAGTGGCCAGCTTCTACTGCGGCTCAGCCGTCCATCTCTTCCATTGGCACAAAAACACACTTCCTCGGCTAGGGTACAAATAACTGGCCCTAAGTCTACAACCTTCACGGGTCATAGTACTGATGATCATATGCCTGTCAGACAGGAAATGAAGTGATGATGAAACATAAAAGAGTAAGTAATAGAGGACTGAAAGATAAAGGAGGTCAATTGTTTAGTAAAAAAAACTACTCATACACCATATTCAGCGTTACATTTGCAATGCACTACCATTGTAGAGTTGTGCCATTTCAGTAACAACCGAGCATGTTGCCCGGCAACAACTTCCCAGAAAACTCATTTCACGCTTTGGAGATAATATGCCATGACCCCAAGTCTTCAGACATGTCAATTTGTGATTTTTTTTTCTATGGGGGGTATTGGTTTTCTATTTTAAGTTGTATTTATTATAATTATTAATGATATACGAGGATATATTAAAAATTCTTAGCCTACTATAGAACCAAACAAAATTTCAATGTCAAAATATTTTATTACTCAATATATTCTCCTCTTAATTGGATACATTTATTACAGCGAACCTGCAACGTCTCTAGACCTTTAAAAAAATGTTTCTTCTTGCTCTGCAAACCAGACCTCCACAGCTTCTATTACCTCCTTGTTGGAAGAAAATGTACGACCTTTTAAACTTTTTTCAGTTGAGGAAAGAGGTGATAGTCGGACGGAGCCAAATCGGGTGAATAAGGGGGTGTTCTAGTAATTCAAACCCTAAATCACGAATTTTTGCATGGCAACATGAGATTTGTGTGCAGGGGCGTTGTCCTGCAAAAACAAAACACCTTTGGATAGCTTTCCGCGTCTTTAATATTTTCCCGTAGAGTGGTCAGTAATGTCAAATAGTAATCTCCAGTTATTGTTCTACCCTTATCCAAAAATCAATCATGATTACTCCATGGCAATCCCAAAAACTGAAGCAAGAGCTTTTCCAGCAGATTACGCAAGTCTCATCCATATAAATAACAATTCGGTTTAAGAAGTCTACATCGTTTTCAAATCGAGCACAGATCGAACGCGATGCTTCTACCCTTGCACGCTTTTGGTCAACATTTAAACATTTGGGGATCCATTTTGCAGCAATTTTTCTCATGTCCAAATTGACGTAAACCATATGATGAACGCGTTCGTATGAAATATTCAGTGCTTCAGATATCCGTTTTAGCCCAATTCGACGGTCTGATAAAATCATGTCATGAACTGCATCGATATTTTCGGGGACTGACACAGAAACTGGCCTTCCCAATCAGTCATCATCTTCAATGAAAATTTACCTCTTTTGAAGCTTGCATTCCAATTTTGACGGTCGCATACGAAGGACATTGATCACCAAGGGTATTAAGCATATCTTCGTAAATCTGCTTACCTCTTAACCCTTTTAAATACAGGTACTTGATGATGGCTCGATACTCCAATTTTTGATTTTCACAATTTCGGTGGACATCTTTTTTCATTTAATTTATTGCGTGACTCTGGTTTACTTTTTTGACGTCAAACTTTACACTGACACTTCTAATAAGTTATTGTTCGTTGCTTATAATAACGCAATATTTTGTTTATGCAAGGAACTGGTCTAGGCTAACTAGATATCAATACATCCTCGTATTGTAGCATTTTATATATTTAATAATACAAGGTGATCACTGGAAACCGGAAGGTACGGAGCTTACAGCGGTTGGAGGAGGACAAATGCGATGTTACTTATCATTGTAGTGTTGTGCCATTTCAGTAAGAACGGAGCATGTTGTCCGCAACAACTTCCCAGAAAAACTCATTTCACGCTTTGGAGATGATAAGCCATGACCCAAAGGTCTTCAGACATGTCAATTTGACTGCATTTTTTTCTATGGGGGTATTGGTTTTTTATTTTAAGTTGTATTTATTTTAATTATTAATGATATACGAGGATATATTGAAAAATTCTCAGCCTACTATAGAACCAAACAAAATTTCAATGTCAAAATATTTTCATTACTCCAACATATTCTCCTGCAAACCTGCAACGTCTCTAGACCTTCAAAAAAAATGTTTCTTCTTTCCCTATCAAACCAGCTCTCCACAGCTTCTATTACCTCCTTGTTGGAAGAAAATGTACGACCTTTTAAACTTTTCAGTTGAGGAAAGGATGTGATAGTCGGACGGAGCCAAATCGGGTGAATAAGGGGTGTTCTAGTAATTCAAACCCTAAATCACGAATTTTTTGCATGGCAACATGAGATTTGTGTGCAGGGCGTGGTCCTGCAAAACAAAACACCTTTGGATAGCTTTCCGCGTCTTTTCTCTTTAATATTTTCGAGAGTGGTTAGTAATGTCGAATAGTAATCTCCCGTTATTGTTCTACCCTTATCCAAAAATCAATCATGATTACTCCATGGCAATCCCAAAAACTGAAGCAAGAACTTTTCCAGCAGAAATTACCCAAGTCTCATCCATAGTAACAATTTGGTTTAAGAAATCTACATCGTTTTCAAATCGAGCACAGATGGAACACGATGCTTCTACCCCTTGCACGCTTTTGGTCAACATTCAAACATTTGGGGATCCATTTTGCAGCAATTTTCTCATGTCCAAATTGACGTGAACCATATGATGAACGCGTTCGTATAAAATATTCAGTGCTTCAGATATCCGTTTTAGCCCAATTCGACGGTCTGATAAAATCATGTCATGAACTGCATCGATATTTTCGGGGACTGACACAGAAACTGGTCTTCCCGATCAGTCATCATCTTCAATGGAAAATTTACCTCTTTTGAAGCTTGCATTCTAATTTTTGACGGTCGCATACGAAGGACATTGATAACCAAGGGTATTAAGCATATCTTCGTAAATCTGCTTACCTCTTAATCCTTTTAAATACAGGTACTTGATGATGGCTCGATACTCCAATTTTTCGATTTTCACAATTTCGGTGGACATCTTTTTTCATTTAATTTATTGCGTGACTCTGGTTTACTTTTTTGACGTCAAACTTTACACTGACACTTCTAATAAGTTATTGTTCGTTGCTATAGTAACGCAATATTTTGTTTATGCAAGGAACTGGTTTAGGCTAACTAGATATCAATACATCCTCGTATTGTAGCATTTTATATATTTAATAATACAAGGTGATCACTGAAACCGAAAGGTACGGAGCTTACAGCGGTTGGAGAAGGACAAATGCGATGTTACTATCATTGTAGTGTTGTGCCATTTCAGTAAGAACGGAGCATGTTGCCCGCAACAACTTCCCAGAAAACCTATTTCACGCTTTGAAGATTATATGCCATGAACCGTTTTCAGATAAACCAATATGAGAATATTGCTTTTCTATTATAAATTGTTCTTCAAATTGAATATTTTGTAATTTTCTCCATTTCTTGCTTTCTTTCTTGAATTCTTTTTCGTTTTTTTTTTTAATACTCACTTTCTTCTTGAATTAATTTGGTTATTTCTTTCATTTTAGTTCAACCTATAATATTTATTTTTTGCTGTTCTATAATTAATCTCTGTTAAGGATTCAATAGGATTTTTTCCTTTTTAGGGACATAATTGAACGTTTTATAGGGTGTGTCCAAGATAAGAATTCTCATTATGGGAATCTCGGAAATGATAATAGATACAACTCCGGTTAAATGGGAAAAAAGTTGTGTAATAGGTGACCAATAAAATGACAAGAAAATTGATAGTGTGTTTTTTTTTTGAGATATTTGAAAAATGGAATTTTTTGAAATTTCTATTTTATTTTTTCTAGCGTTATTATAAATGCTAGAGCAAAATACAAATACTTCATCATGGCAACTTGTTACGGACGTTAACATGGCATAGTCAGTTTTTCAATCGGATGCGACGTTTCGTATTTTATAGTGAAATATAGAGGACTGAAAGATAAAAGAGGTCGAGTGTTTAGTAAAAAAAACTACTCATACACCATATTCAGCGTTACATAAGGGTGAAAATAATGAATCATGAATAATACTCGTAAATATCAAACATCCTTCAGTCTTGATTGGCGTTTTATCTGATTAAGTTGTTGTATTATCAGTGTTTAATTAACTAAATTATGTAGGTAGTTCATCAAGATACCTTAGAAATGCAAAGTTGATCTTTATTTTACAACCATATGCTCAAACTTCCTTTAGTGTCAACACTTTTTCGCAAATCAAATGTATCGAAATTCTAATATAATGATAGGGTATGGTGATAAAATACAAAGCTTTTCACAACTGATGTTCAATGTCTTGCATCCGAACTCGGAATTGTTCTACAAAACCACAGTTACTTACCAACAAATTCGGTACAGGTATAATTAGATGCCGAAGATAAGGAACGGAATAATAGGATTTCCTTGCATCTATTTGGCAATAAACTACACTGGTGTAATTATATCGACTATTCGGGCGAATACAATTATATTGCTGCAGAGTACATGAAAAATTATAAAGCCTAACGTATTAATCTCTAACCAATGTTTCTCAATGGTATTTATAATACAGGTAAGTTACCAACAGATTTAAAGAAATGCAAAGTCGTTGCAATTTTGAAGAAAAATAAATCTCCTACAGACCCCACTTCTTATCGCCAAAAAGTTTGTTAAGTAAAATGGGTCTAGGTGAATTTATCGAAAGCAATTAATCGAATGCCAATTGACCGAATGCAGTTTATCGAAAACAATTGACCGAAGAGCAATTTATCGAATAAGCAATTTATCGAATGACAATTGAACAAATGGTAAATTTATCGAAATAAAAGCAATTCGTTTCTTTTGTAAATGCTTTGAAGTTGATTTATAATTTTAACGAAATATTAGAGGAAGGAATGCACATTCTTTAAGAATTATAAAGCTATTATGTACCTACTTTGAAACTGGCTTTTAAAGCATATCTACTAAAATATTAAAATACTACTTCAAAGCCTGTTAGCGCTACCCAGGAAACACCACGTGGAGGTCGGCTTACTAGTTTCCTTTTTTAACTTTTTTCTTATTTAATTTTTTGTATTACTTTTGTCTTATTTATTTTTTTTGTATTTTATACCTTTTCTTCTATGGATTCTATTATAATATTTTAAGTTTAAGTCCCTAATAGTATGCTATTTTAATAAGCAATATTGTGTGCGATGCCACGCAGATAGTCATGCATGTTATTTCTGTCAAAGTTTTCAGCAAGTTGTTTTATTCTATGAGCACAGTCTCTGTACTTTTACGACTACTTGTTGCTTCTTGTCCACTTACATATTGTTCGATTCTCAATTCGTGAAGCCCTTGTTCCCTCTGAATGGCTTCAATAAATTTCCAGATGTTTGGATGATCTGCAGAAATTTGTTGTTCAAAACCTCGGTGCCAACCTTCTACAGAATTGTTGGTTTTTGCAAACCTTGAACTGCTGCATCAAAGCAATTCCATAAAATATGTGAAAATCGGGGCTCTTGACGACGCTGTGGACGCCCTATTCACGTATCTTCGAAATAATCAATAATTGGTTGTAACTCTGCTAGCAGAATATCGTCATCGCATAACATTTCAAAAGCGTTGACCACATATTGCGTAGGAACAAATGTTATTGTAGAAAGTAATCTCACTTTCAAAGCAAAATCTGCATCCGTTTCTGTATCTTGCTTTCAGACCATGTGATTAGATTTGGCGATAAACACATTGACAAAAATGGAAAAACAACCACGATGCGTCGATTGAGGGAATGCATCACCATTGCATTGATCATGGCAGGTTCAAGATCGGTCATAATGGTTGATGGTCCTAGTAAGGGTTGCAATTCCTTCACTTCACTTAATAATCTGTTGTATGTGTCTTCTTTGTGAGGTAGCAGTGCATATATCAATGGTATAGCATTATTTTGTTTTAATCCATGAATGGTAAACAATTGGTAAAAAGATGTAGCACAGTTTTAAAAGTACTGTCGGCATACCAATGTCTCGACTGTGCTAGAAGTCCAAGATTTCGTCTGGTACTAAATATTAAAATGCGATCTTCTGCCGGCCCGAATCAAATAAAAGAAACGGCTCCCCACGTTTGGTGTTCGTAAATTCTTCAGGAAAAATAATGGCACTACGTTGAGTAGGTAAAGCTGGAGCAGCATTCTGCCTTTGGCGAATATTTCTTATTGTCCTTTGATAATATCTACCTTTAGAAGTTAGAGCTGCACCCGCTTGAGTAACTGTTGCAGTAGCATTGTACACAATATAGTGAGGTGCGTCTTAAGTATTTCTAGCACTGTCACGGATGTTATTCATAACATAACTTGCTTCTACATGCGCTACATCGGCAGCATGATTATGATTATCACTCCACCCCATTAGCGATAAGCCACGACTATTACAATTGCAGAGATTCACAATAATAGCTTTCTAATTTTGAAGAATGTGGCATTCCTTCCTCTATTTTTCGTTACAATTATAAATCAACTTCAAAGCATTTACAAAAGAAACGAGTTGCTTTTTATTTCGATAAATTTACCATTCGTTCAATTGTCATTCGATAAATTGCTGTTCGGTCAATTGTTTTTCGATAAACTGCATTCGGTCAATTGCCATTCGATAAATTGCTTTCGATAAATTTACCGCAGACGAAGTAAAATAAGTAAAATATAGGTTTTGGAAAGATTGATTTTCAAAAATCCATTAATTGAAGAAGAATTACCTATTGAACAAGCAGGATTTCGATCCGTTAGAAGTTGTTGTGATAAAGTATTGGCATTAGCAACGCATATCGAAGCTGGATTTCAAAAGAAACTTAAAACTGGAGTTGTCTTTTTGGACTAACTTTTGATACGATACCGTGTGGAAAGAAGATTAATTTTTAAATTGTTTAACGTTATTTCTTATTCCAAAATTATTTCTTTATTGAAAATATGTTATCTAATCGGAAGTTTTTGTTGAAGATAAGGGATCTGTTCTTGCACCTATTCTTTTTAATGTATATGTATACAGCAGAATAATGTGCTCCTGTCTGGCTGAATAGTTATCATACAAAAAATAGATGCCCAATTAAATTGCACTATGTATAATTAGTGGAAACATTAAATCTACTCCTCTCGATTGGCTTCATGTTCTTTGTAATATTACTCCATCGACAAAAGCCGCGTTAAAACAATAATGGGATAAATGTCAACTTAACAAAACTTACCAATCTGGAATGATATTGAGAACCCTCCAGCTAAAAGACTTAAATCTCGAAGTCCTGTATAGTTGCAAAACTAAGTAAGTGTGGCTTTTATGAAGTTGAAGAGTAGACAAATTATGGTCTGGAGTGAATGTTTTCAATAAACATCTCATTGATGATCCAACAATAGAAGTCCTGGGCTTTGATCAAAAGAAATATTTGGTCAAAAGTAAAACGCATAAGAACAGATCGTTCAAAATGCAACTATGTGTTGTTTAAACGGGTCGCGATTTTTAATTCAAATTGTGACTGTGGAAAGAAACCGTTGCACATATTGTAGAGGATTGTCAATTAACAAAGTTTAATGGAGGGTTTGTAAACATTCATAATTGTACGGACGAAGCCGTATTATGGTTTACTAATCAGAATGACATCTGAAGTTAAGCAGTGTTGGTATTCTCTGTCCTGATTATCTGTTTTTCCATTATTTTGTTTGCTATTTCTTTAACCTACTATTTTATTCTGTCATTGTCGTGACTGGCGCGTGGACCGGTCCATTATATGTCGTCATACAATGTTCTTATTTACCTTCTACAGTGACCGGCAAAGAGTTTGCATCAAATGGAAAAAATTTTGCAATTGAGATATCCGAAAATTTCTTTTAGCAAATGAATTCAGCATATAGAATAACAAAATAGCACTTTGACAAATGTCGTGACCACTGTCATGGCGGGCAAATTTAAAAATATCCCTTAAATATGTAGATTTTAAAGATGACAAAGATATTGAAAAATGCCTAAGAGAAAAGTTGTTCAGAATTATACGTCTATGTGCAATTTTTAAATGAAAATAACAACTTTTCAAAAATATCAGTTTTCCCGCATTTTTCGGAAATATTGAGAAAACAAAATTTTTGCATTTGATTTGCATAAAACACAAAACCAACAAACAAACTTCACAATCCAGTAATTTTGTTTTATTAGTCTACCAATGGACGGTAAAGAAGAAAAACATTGTTTTTTAGGACGGACTTTGTTGCAACTCTTTGCCGGTCACTGTATGTTTACACACTTAATTAATATTATTACATATAAATACAAAGAGGGTAAGGATTGGCATGTTGTGGTTTTAGTGGTTTTCCTAAACCTTGATGCAAATGTTTTGCCTGGACAAAAAATCCACAATTGTACACGGTTTCTGTCACCACACTATATAGGTTTATACTGATCTTCTGGGTCGCCATACATAACATTTACATCACAATACAATAATAAAGATGTACCTTACAAATAAATAAACTCAAATTATGTATGTGTGGTTCAAATAACACAATTTAAATTATATTTTATGAAACGGCCTAATTATACTCTCACTAATGCAAAAAAGTATTAGTTTTCAACGCATGAATTACTACTAAATAAGAAATATTTTATTACAAATTAAAAACTAACAAACTAAAACCGAATTAGTAATGGATAATAATAAAAGTTATTGTATAGCAAGAGTAAAACCTTTGCTATAGGCCTCTTCCATTTAGGAAATACTTCCTCTTTAATTGCAAGAGGCCATTGAAAAGGTTGGGCATTATTTGTTTTACAAGAACTACTTGCCCAGGACTAACTTATCTAGATTTAAGATTCTATTTTCCTCTAGTTTGAGGAGACGATATACATTTAATATGCCAACGGCGCCAAAAAGATTGTACCATTTTATCAATTAATTGATATCAATCTAAACGATAGCTTCTATCGAATATAAAAGCATTTGCAACTCTTCGAGGTAAGTATTTTACTATCAATAGATTTATAAAGATGGGTTTTAACAGATTTGATGTTTGATTCTCACATACCACCAAAGTGTGAACTAGAAGACGGATTAAAGCGCCACTTAATTTTCTTTCGGAAAGTTCAGAACGAAAAGTTCTCTATATTCAGATGAAGTCAATAGTTTGTACAAATTGGCTGAGTAAAGTACAGCACAAGAACCACAACTGCTCAAAAATCTCCTTAGAGCTAACAGAAAAGCGTCAGTTGTTAGATCAGATAATACACAAAATAATTCTAATCGAGGTATAGATATTGTTTTTATAGGCGCAACTTTAGATTCAGAACACAATAAAGTGACTTTTATGGAATTGTTTATTACTGTTTTTATGTATACTACAGCACCGTAATCCTTTTCTGATGGATCTAAAATCCAATTAACCAATTTGAATTGGTTTGGAGGATTTTTATAGTAAATGATAAGAATCGTAAAAAAAATTGCGAAAGATTCTTGGAAGAGTCTTTAAATTATGAGGAGCTATGTCTGTAGAATAGATTGGCCTCTCATGAAATGTTAGGTAGTAGAACTACGTACTGCAGAAGGTGTATTACGTCGTCCCATTCAACGTATTCAGCCCATTCAAAATTCAACCTTCCGTTGAAGCCTCGGAGGTTCAGTTAAGAAGTCCCTGCTGAAACCAAACCAGTTCATTCCGATAGAAAAGTGTAAAGAAAGGTGTTAAGACAAGCGAACTTACGTGATGACAAAGTGTGCAGGACGGAAAGTTAAATTACATGTTTGATTAAAATAAATAATTAATAACACTAAACGGTTTAGTATCACTTTAAAATGACTAATTTTGTTGTTTTCCATTCTTTTAATTATAATTTTTAGTACTATATGTTACTTAAAAGGTGGGAGTATGTTAAATAATTTGGTTCCATATGCTTAGTTTTTGATGTACTTACTAGATGTATAAAAATGTCAATGACTACGTTTAGTCCTGTGGTGTCTTAAAGGTTATAAACATAGGTACTATGACACTGACATATGAGCCTACTACAACGACATCTAACAAACGGCTTAATGTAAACCTCAAGCTAGTTTTTAAGCCTTTTGTATGTTATGAGATAAACATTTGAAAAAATTAGCTTAACTAAGTCGATTTTTAAGCGAATTCACTTTATTCCCGCGGTGTAAACGTGGCAATATAAAAACTGTTTTTTGAAAGGTCATCTTGTTAATTTATTTCTTAGTCATCGGAGTATTCTTACAAGCATGATACATAAACAATGGCATTACATTAACAAAGAATTTTCATTAAGGCAACTTTTTGACAATTGTGTAGGCAGGGTTACATAAGTCAACCCTTCAATTTACATTATAGTCAACTATGTTAGCTAAATAACAATCCTCAAATCACCTGCTGCTGAAAATTCGCAAGGGGTTGCACAACAGCAACAAATTACAGCAGGCGATTCGAGATTATTATTTGCCAACACTTAGATTGGCTATAATAATTGTAGGGTCAATCTTTATATAACTGCTTACACATCTGTTGACAAAGTTCCTTAATGCAAATGTATTCTAGGATGTGTCCCGTTAAACGAGATGCCACTAGATGTTGCAAAACTTATTAGTCTAATTAACAAATAATTAATATATATTTGTAACTAATATAAATAATAAAAAAAAATGGTTAACTACAGATGTAACAAAGGAAGTTTGAACTTTACCTGCTCTGATCTAGGGAAGATAAAGCATACCCTGCTTCTTATACGATCGATGGTAAGGTATGTAATGCCATCACAAATACAGCCTCAACAATGCGCTGTTATTTATGCCAGCTCACTTCTAAAATTTCAACGATTTAAAGTTGGCAAGGACAAAAAAAGATCTAACTATGGCAACATATCAAGCAGATTGTTCTCCAATTTTGAATTATTTTCTTGCATCACAGGGCTAGATTACCTTCTCTTGTCAAATTTGAAAAAGCATTCTCGAAGTGATAGCAAGTGGCCTCGCAATCAATATCGAAAAGGTTGCTGATTACTGTCGTGAAACACCAGATAGGTATGCTTAAAAAGCACAAGTGGTACCCTGTCACCCACCCTTCACAAGGTTCTTTTCCATGGTCCAGAAATAGTAAAACACTCACTTGTTCCCATTGACAATCTATCCAGAGGAAGCAGTGAGTGAGGAAACAAATATTTCCTGAAAATACAGGAGGGGTTTTCCAGAAATCGTTAAGAGTTTCTTGCAATGAAGATGTAAAGAGGATGCTATTGACATCTGATCCCTTCATCTCAAGCAATAGGAAGAAGCAAAGTAAAGAAGAAGGCTGTTGAGTAAAGAAGCACTAAATCTGCTAAACAACGAATCCAGAAACTCTCTCTTCTTCATCTGCCTCCTCCTCCTTCTTCATCCGAATCTGATTTCTCCGACTCAGATTGAATGTAAGAAGTATATTTCTCATTATAGTTTAAAACGCAAAACGAAAATATGGGGAGACCGAGTTTCAAACCCTGGTTCATTCATTGTAAACTTTTTGGTGAAACAAAACAAAATTATAGTATAAAATTAGTATACTGGGATAAAAATCAAAGTAGGAGCGAAAAATACCGAAAACGAATTTTGCGCACCTTTTCACGTCAAATACTCCACTGTGCGTCGTTCGAAGTTCGAGGTATGTTCTGTTGTTTATCGAAAGGTTTTATTCGAAAAACTCGTGCTTTATTTTTGAAAAAATAAAGTCAAACTTTGGAAATAAGTTCTGGTGGAATATAAGGTGTAGCAGAGAATAAGAAATGGGGTAGGATTAAAGTTTTGAAGATCGGCAGGGCGTAGAGTACTGCAAGTTTGGCCGCTTTTCGAGTCTAGGTAGAATAAAACATCAAACGACGCTGTACCTCCTACAGGCCGGAGCAAAGATCTGTCCGGAACGCGCATTTGAACGGATTATAGATGTAACTAGAACACTACTGTCAGAAAACGAAACTTGAGCTAAAAAATATTAAGCGGGGCTGTTAATACTGTGGTATATTTAAAAGAACAGAAACCCCACGAAAGCTTTTAGTACAATACAGTGCCTGAAAAACTTTGGACTGGAAAGGAAGTGATTGTCAGTAATGTCAAAATATTTGGTTGTTGTTTGGTTTATCGACTGATTCCAAAAGCAAAAAAGAGGCGTAAATTGGATATGAAGACGGAACCATGATTTTTGTGGCTATCCTGATAATCAGAAGGTTAATCGTCTGATAAATCCAAAAGACGTAAATTTTTTAGAAAACGTTTTTCTTCAAAAAGAAATGTCATGAAGTCGTAGGAAGTCATCATTTACCTGAATACAGACTCTGATGGATTAATACTTTTACCAAAAGGATCCGTGAGTGTTCCAGAAGCTATTGGAGCCATGAGAAGGTGTCCCCAAAACGCGCTGTGAAGCTAGAAGTGCTTAAAGCAGAAGTGCTTGAAAATGAGCACGTATCTGATGAGATGGCTACTGATAACGAAGTGATTATAACTGACATATGGAAGAAAGGAGAACGTTTTACACAGTTGATCGGTAGTGCAATGTTATGTATGCTACGGAGAGCAATCTTGACAGAGATCCTGCTACCATAGATGAAGCATGGCGAGACCAGACAGATTATACGGAAACCTACTCTAGTAGTTAGAGCTCTATGCTACGATTATTGTTTTCGCTAGCTGCTGAATACGATTGGTTTATTGACCAAAGGTATGTTCGACTGCGTTTTTATGACGGGAAGACAAAGATATTGCATGCTTCAGCCGAAAAGAATAGTAGTCAAATGTTAAAAAGAAATAAAAAAAGTAGGTATATAGCTGCAACGATATCTATATGGTTTAAAC
Organism: Abscondita cerata; assembly: GCA_030710515.1. Lineage (NCBI taxonomy): Eukaryota > Metazoa > Arthropoda > Insecta > Coleoptera > Lampyridae > Abscondita > Abscondita cerata. The sequence continues at coordinate 8,053 of JALBCR010003755.1, read as the reverse complement.
AAGCCTCAAATGCTTGGTTTAAAAGAATTAGATAATGAGATGTTAAAACTAGGATTTGTTACAATCAAAATAGAACCGTGTTTGAATCAAAAACAGCTTAAAGGCAATAAAGTTAATTAACTTGATTTATGTTGACGATATGTTCATATTTTCTAATTGGGGAACAAGAAAAGCAAAGATTGTTAGGTTTGCTTGATAAGTTTAAAGTGAAAGATTTAGGCAAGGCTGGATATGTTTTAGGCATAGACTGAGACGAGATAGTAGTGTATACATCTTAATTGTATACCATTTCGGAATGTTTGAGTGACTTTAATATGACAGATGCTAAGCTGGTGAACACGCTAGAAGTAGGTATGAAATTGGAAAGGTCTATTAATTCCTGAAAGTTACCTACCATATCAAAAAATTGATAGGTTGTCTACATACTATTTAGCCTGTAAGACGGGACGAGATATAGTACATCGCGGTAAGTGTACTGTTCCAATTTAATTCATGTTACGATGAAATATAACTTCTAAGTGCGTGAAACGGATTTTATAGTAATTTAACAAACGAGTGTATTAATCAAGAGCGATTAACAATCGAGATATTTTAACGCGTGAGCGAAGCGAGTGCGTTAATGTTTGAGATTGTTAATCGCTGTTTAATTCAAGAGTTAGTTACACAACTTTTCCGTCGACCGTACTTTGTAATTTTAATAAAATTATAATTTAATAATTTTAGAAAAGATATGCTATTGTAAACGCACCTTTAGAAAGTACCGTTTTGTGAACTCACCACAATTTTTAATTGTATAACATAACCTAACTTCATTGTTTCTACATTTTGTGAGCTTTGTTTTGATTATTCTTTGCCTTTTCGTCTTTTGTATGGCTATTTGACAACAATATTTTAAATTAAGTTGATGGAGAATTGAGGTACTAAATTCCAATTGTTGCGTCAAAATACAATAGTTTTCATCACAGCGAAACAAAGTGTATAAATATTTTTTGTGAGAACGGATTGGTGCTTATTCAAAATAGTGATGCACCTACAAAGACCAAACCAGAAATGGTTGACAATGTTTGATAAATGATACAAGAAGCCCAAGTACATCTCTACGTTGCATGTAAACAAGTTGAACTTGTGATAATGACTTGTCACATCATACCAAACAAAGATATTCATTCATATCGCTATTGTGTATTCCAGCTTAAGATTCTTTAACGATGAAGATTGATTTCACCTTAATGTTATTTCACACAACATGCTCAATTGTCATGTAGAGTTTATAAAAAAACATTTTCTTAAAGTGGTTCCACTACACCTCCAAAAGATATTCGGAATGTTTATCGGGCCATTCCTTTTTATAGTTTTATTTTCTCTTAAACCCTGCTTGAAGAATTTAACTTTTGAACAATAAGTAAACAATATTGAAGAACTGTGTGAGACAATAGTTTGTAAAATAGATGAGCTAAACATCGTTAAATGTTATTAAAGGTACGTCTAACCTGTGTCTCATTTTTCGAAAATCAGGCGATCTGGACTTACGCGGCCATGTAGACGCAGATTGAGAGGTGCGCTCGATCGGAAATCTCCACAGGTTTAATTTTTTAAATTAGGGAAAACATTGTTTCCTGGGAAAGCCGGAAACAAGCAACAGTCTCGTTGAGCTCGACAGAGAGTGACTACGTAGGACTAGGCCAAGCTTCAAAGGAAGCGCTTTATTTGTGTAGTTTACTGAACAGTTTGACAACTGTAGATAGTAAACCGGTAGTCATTTATAATGACAATCAGTCGGCGCATAAAATTGCAACCAACAAAATGATGCATAATAGGACAAAACAGATAGACATAAAATATCATTTTATACAGGAATGTGTATTAGCCAAAAGAGTTGAGATTAGGTACATGTCAACTGATAAAATGATAGCGGATATTCTAACTAACAGTGTTTCTGATCCGAAGTTAAAAATTTTTTTTTTGAAGGATTTATCCTTGTCAAATTATTCTATTAAGAGGGCGGATTAAAGTTAGAAGCTATATTGTTTTATTTTAGGTGTTTTGGTATTAGTTAATAGAATAATTTTCTAGTTTTTCTTTCTTATGCATATTTTTAATTTGTTGAACGATTAGTATTTTTATGTTTACTGTTTACAGTAGGGCACAAAGAGTTTTAGATTACGCAAAACTTATTATTTGGTATAATAAAATCTCCGAGTTCAATGTATTGTATTTTGGAAAATTTGAGGAGTGTTTGTCCCTAGTAACGATCGGTTATGACGAAGTTTTTTTCTGTAGGGGATGTTAATCTAAATGTGTCTTCTAATGTAAATAATAAAATTATTTCGCGATTTCTATCATTAATTGACAGCTTGGGTTTCACACAGGTTATCGAGTACAACAAGAATTACAGCACAGTCGTCGACTACAATTGATTTAATCATTGTATCTAATGTGTGTACAGCCTTAGTATTATTAGATTTTAACAAAGCGTTTGAAACTATCAATCATTCATTGTTGTTAGCTAAGTTGAAGTACCTTAACTTTGAAAATTCTGCAGTATCGCTAATTGAGAATTTTTAAATGCACGATCCCAGTTTGTCTCTTTAAATGGCGTAACATCTAGTTTTCTGCAGTAGTTAGTGGATTGTTTCCTTAGGTTCCATACTTGGAGCGCTGCTTTACTTAATATATATTTTTGATTTTGACAGTCGCATTAAAAATTGCTATAGTCATTTTATGCAGATGATACACTAACTGTATTATTCTTTTGATCACTGCAAATATAACGCATGCAAAGGCATAATTAACACCAACTTAAAAACATGGTCTTATTTGCTAAACGCCATTCACTCATAATTAACCCAACTAAATCATCAGTAGTTTCTTTAGATCTATAAAAAATAGGAAAACAGTTGTTAAAAATCTTGTAATTAGTATTAACAATAATAAGATAAAGAGTTGAAGAAGTCTCTCGCAACGGTCTAATGATAGATAACAAACTGAGATTTAAAGATCATAAACAATGTTTTAAAAAATCTTATGCTTCTTTAAAGTTTTTTATTACAATAGAGATCTGTAATATAAGCAGAGAACTTAATGATATCGGTTGGTTAAACATATCCAAATCAAAAAGACTCCTACATTCAGGATGCATGTAACATCAAATAATTTGTAATAAAACTCCACCCTATTGTTTTAATATAAATTAAAGCTTTAGAACCCACATTCACAATATCAACCTAAGGTTTAAAATCTAGTTACTATTCAGCACAAAAACAACTTTTTAAAAGATTCTTAACTTTTAACATCTTACTAAGAGGTATAATTTATTGTCTGGTAAGCATTTATCACTTATTTCTTTTAAAAACAAGTCAAGTCAGTAATTTACTCAACGTTTATGATAATATTTGGGCACTAAGTAATTCAGGTCATATGTTTGTAAGTTACTCTATTCTTTTGTATTTTTAAGGTTTAGGTGGAAGAACAGTTGATGGTATTCAGTCATTAATCTGAACCTCACTCTAAGTTAGCGTATAAAACAAATGTTATACAGTGACCGTCAAAGAGTTTAATAAAGTCCGTCCTAAAAACAATGCTTTTTGTTCTTTACCGTCCACTGGTAGACTAATAAATCAAAATTACTGGATTGTGAAGTTTATTTGTTGGTTTTATTGTGTTTTATGCAAATCAAACACAAAAAATTTGTTTTCTCAATATTTCCGGAAAAAATGCCGAAAAACTGATATTTTGGAAAAGTCGTTATTTTCTTTTGAAAATTTACACATAGACGTATAATCAAATTCTGAACAACTTTTCTCTTGAGCATTTTTCAATATCTTGTCATCTAACCTCACTTTTTATATATTTAAGGAATATTTTTTTTTAATTTACCGCCATGACAGTGGTCACAAGACATTTGTCAAAGTGCTGTTTTGTCATTCAATATGCTGAATTGATTTGCCAAAAGAAATTTTTGATATCTCAATTATAAAAATGTTTCCCATTTATTGCAAACTCTTCGCCGGTCACTGTATATGACTAATAAAGATTTTGTATTATTATTATACAAATTAATTCTATGAACCAGTATTGACAACTACAAAAGTGTTAGAGTGTGTACACTCATGAAATTTAAAACTTGGACACCACAATTTCTGTAAACAAAAGTTTGCACATTGTGAAGCGGGCTTAAGGGTATCATTTACAATTCTAACAGCAGGTAGTCTCAGCAGGGGTTATCTTATAGAAGGACTGTAGAATGAATCATTACACTAAGCACGTTTTAGAAAATAGGTAATTTACGTTGCTTACTTAATTTTTTCTTTAAAGAATATATTTGAAGGTATCGCTAATTAAACACCATAGCTCGATTAATTATCGAATCAAAATTTTGTTTAGGAAATGTTTACAAAATAAAATTAGAAATAATTTTGATTTAAAAAACGTCTACAAGCAATAACTTTTAAATTAAATCAAAAAACTAAACATGGTTATTTGGGTTGACTGATTATTACTTATTTTTAAATAAATCTAACCTACTAATTATTGTAAGTTATTAAAAAAATCATTAAACTCTCTATTCATAATATTTAGTCCTTACAAAATGTATATTTTATGACGTTTCATTTTTTCTGTAGTTAATATAAAAGTGAAAATAAAAACTAAGGCAATTCTTATTGTCAACGTATATATTTAGTTTTTGACAAGAATTTATTACATAATTATAATTAAGATACCAAGTTATAGTTTAAAATTAAATGAAAATTTTTTTTTAAATAAAGGTATTACTATATAAATAAATATAAGAAATCAATAATGGGTGTGACCTCCATTATTATTGATACATTCTTGGAGGCGTCTGCTCATTGACGCTATCAAGGTATCAATATAATTAATATTAATCGTTTCCCATGCGGTATCAATGGCTGCAATTAGTGCATTACGGTTTACTGGTATAAAATTTGGCCCTTGTTGTCTTCGGATAACAGCAAGTATTCGAGCCCAAACATTTTCGATAATGTTAAAATCTGGGCTTTTGCTGGCCAGGGTAACAGCTCCAAGTTATTTTCTCGTATCCAATTGCGCACAACCCGCGAAGTATGAATAGGGGCGTTGTCCTTTAACAACAAAAATACATTATGAAAATGTTAATTCAACAGATCCCGAACTATTTTTTGGAGAAAGTATAGTGAAATAAGAATACTTACTTGTTGGAAAATATAATCTTCGTCTGGATAAAACACTTCGACTGAAGGTTTCATAATAGTTTCCAAAATATCTAAATACGCAGCAGAATCAAGACGTCCATCGATAGCCCAACAAACTCCTGGACCCCGCGCGCTAACCCAACCCCACACATTCACAGAAAAATAACCACTTCGTTTTTTAGGACATATGTGATTATTTTCGTAACGAGTTCCTTCCATTCTAAAAACTTTTAGTGGTCCATCGTTGCGGCTATTGAACGTTTTTTCGTCGCTAAAAATCACTCGATTCCAAAATTCCAAAGGTTCGTTCACATATCGCCTTGCAAATTCCAGACGACGTCTCATATTTTCGTCAATGAGAACTTCTTTCGCAGCAGCATTATACTTCTTCATTATTATACTTTAGGTCTACCACTTCCGATGGCTCTTTCCAAAGTGTGTTCAAGATTCCATTTTACTCGGTAATGCCCTACGGTGCTTTTTGGTATATCTAACATACGTGAAATTTCACGCACGCTACGGCCCGCCGCTAATTCCGAAACAATCCGCGCTTTCAAATCAGCATCGAGATAAGGTGGCATTTTCACAACACTTGAAATTTTAAACTAAAATGGAATTTACATTTCTTACTTTATTTATTGGTTCACACTACCCCTTCTCAAACAGTAGGTAATTGTTTATTTATTACATACTTCTAATGACCAATGTAACAACCCTTAGAGCAATATGACTCAAAGGAAGTAAATTAAACAAGCAAGGATATTCTATTGTTATTGAAACTTATTCATAAAGTAAAAGCCATTTCCTTATAATGCTAATGGACAGGATTTTCTTTTAAGTATTAAGATTACAATAGAGGACTTATAAACTTTCGAAAATATCTAATTATAAATATTTACACTGCAATTGCGCTTTTTCCTTAATAATTTCTTAGCAATAACATACACGTTCTTGGTTTTAAGTTGTCATAAATTTGATATGATATAAATTTGTGTTTCTAATATTACATCACAAACTAATCTTTATTCGCCAAAAATTGTTGCTTAAGTTGTAAAGCTTCGTACACACCTGAACAACAAACCGAGCAACAAACATAACAACGAACCGAAAGTCAAACAGAACGACAAACGATCTTTTATGATTTCCACAATCCGAACAACAAACGGAACGTTTGTGCTGTTCCCATAATTATTTTCAGTAGTTTTCAGTTCATATTATTGAGAAGAGAAAATTGCGGAAAACAAGAAGATAGTGCCAACCAAATTTTTACGCACAAAGAAGAGTAAAAAATTATAATTTACTTCGCTTTTTTTTTATTTTGGAAATTTCCCGCCCAAATGATGCTAATAGGGACATCATTTTTTCTTGCATTCTTAAACACTGATTAATTTAAAACATTTTTCTTCTGTCAACTCCATAATATTACCTAAAACACAACAAACCCACAAAAGGGAGGACAAAAAATAAATAATTTAATTCTCCCGCATAAGTTTGTTCGCCGTTTTGTTTAGATTCGTCCAAACCTGCAAACGCATTCGCGCGCATTTTCTTTGATGTCGGAGAAAAAACCGACAAGTTGCGGGAACGCCGCAAACCGTTCGTGGAACAATCAGGACTTGCGAATCTGTTCTAAAATTCGTACGTAGCACCGTCCAAATTAATGTTCCGATTGCCGTTCGGTTCGTTGTTCTGTTTGTTCCTCGGTTTGTTGTTCAGGTGTGTACGAAGCTTTACAATAAGCATATTAATATGAACTATATCTTATGAAAGGAGAGTTATGTAACTATAATTAACGACTTAACGTTACGTTAGTAGATTCCATTTACTATTTACACATATTTTCTTGGAACATTCGATAATTAACTATCGGGATATGATGACCCTATACTTCGCAGGTTGTGCGCAACTGGATACAAGCAAATAACTTGGAGCTGTTACCCTGGCCAGCAAAAGCCCAGATTTTAACATTATCGAAAATGTTTGGGCTCGAATACTTGCTGTTATCCGAAGACAACAAGGGCCAAATTTTATACCAGTAAACCGTAATGCACTAATTGCAGCCATTGATACCGCATGGGAAACGATTAATATTAATTATATTGATACCTTGATAGCGTCAATGAGCAGACGCCTCCAAGAATGTATCAATAATAATGGAGGTCACACCCATTATTGATTTCTTATATTTATTTATATAGTAATACCTTTATTTAAAAAAGTTTTCATTTAATTTTAAACTATAACTTGGTATCTTAATTATAATTATGTAATAAATTCTTGTCAAAAACTAAATATATACGTTGACAATAAGAATTGCCTTAGTTTTTATTTTCACTTTTTATATTAACTACAGAAAAAATGAAACGTCATAAAATATACATTTTGTAAGGACTAAATATTATGAATAGAGAGTTTAATGTTTTTTTTAATAACTTACAATAATTAGTAGGTTAGATTTATTTAAAAATAAGTAATAATCAGTCAACCCAAATAACCATGTTTAGTTTTTGATTTAATTTAAAAGTTATTGCTTGTAGACGTTTTTAAATCAAAATTAAATTTTATTTTGTAAACATTTCCTAAACAAAATTTTGATTCGATAATTAATCGAGCTATGGTGTTTAATTAGCGATACCTTCAAATATATTCTTTAAAGAAAAAATTAAGTAAGCAACGTAAATTACCTATTTTCTAAAACGTGCTTAGTGTAATGATTCATTCTACAGTCCTTCTATAAGATAACCCCTGCTGAGACTACCTGCTGTTAGAATTGTAAATGATACCCTTAAGCCCGCTTCACAATGTGCAAACTTTTGTTTACAGAAATTGTGGTGTCCAAGTTTTAAATTTCATGAGTGTAC